>LBNU01038041.1:9652-24330 GCA_014162995.1 Artemisia annua | reverse complement strand
ATCTGTTGCCGATTGTAATCGGAATAATCAAACAAAATGTAAACAAAGAAAGGTTGTTAGATCACACACAAGGTCGTATATGATTTCAAGTTTCCCTCCAAAAATTGACTCTGAAAATTTTCTCTCCTAGAATTTGAAATTCACCATAAAAATGCAATTCTAAGTTCACTAGAAAAATTTGAGATTTAAAATTTTGACGCCAAAAATTTTACCGAAAATAAATTTGATTTTGGCCTAAAATTTTGAATTTTTGACCAAAATTTTCACTGTTTATACCAAAATTTGAATTTCGCGTAAAATTGAACGTTAATATCCCCTAAAATTAATTTTACTCAAATTTTCCGCGCAGTAGAATAAATTATAAGATATTAGATAGAAAGAAACTTGTGGTATATGATGGATCTTGTAGAAGGTATAGATTTAAGGCTAATCTTCGAAAACAAATCCCAATGTGTTATCGATACTTGGTAATTGGAAAGATTTCGATAACCAGTTAAAGTCCAAGTAATCTCGATAAGCTAAGGTTCTCCGATAAAGCAGTAAGATTTCGATAACTCACGTTATTCTTCGATAAAAGAAATTATTCGAGAAAAGTTGGAGACAATTATCGAGATCTTTGGTTTCAAGTGAGCAAGTATGTTTTCGATGTATCTGAAAGTAATTTCGATAGTTCACAAGATTTCGAAAACAAAGAGTTGATTTCGATAACTTATGAAGTTCTCGATAACCTCAGGTTCGGATAACAAGTATCCAAAAGTTCGAGATTATTACAAATAACTAAACTATCCAATATGTCGAAGTGTTTTCTTTCTTATACAAGAGAGAAAAGCACTGAGTAAGCAACAAAAACACTTAAGTAGTAATATCGAAAGTTCTCGATAAAAAAGGGTTTAAGGTTCTCGATAAAAAGGGGTTTTGGGTTCTCGATAAATAGCCAAAAACTACGGTTTTTTCTTTTGTGAAAAAGCAATCCTAAAACGTGCTTTTAATCCAAGATTCTTGTACAACTAGCATTAAAATGATGAAATCTTAATGAAAGTTGCAAACTTGAACTTTTTAACAAAAATTTGATAATTTTCGATAAAAAGTACAAATTTTTATACGAATCTAAAAAACCCAAAAATTGTGAAACTTTGTTGTTTGTTTTGGTTTCTAACACAAGTTTGGTAACAAATATGTGATAAAAACACAAAAGAAGCAAGAAAGTTGCAAACTTTTTGAGTCTAACGAGACCAAAAGCGTGTTTTTTGAGCGTATAACACAAAAAAAAATAAACTACACCTTCTTCTAGCGATTGATACCACTTGTTAGGTCACCATATTAGTAAACACAAGTAATCGTATAAGAGAAATGAGATGAGAATTAGACTTGGTTGATTAATAACAATATGAAAGATGAAAGAGCAAGAGTTTTCTTAAGATATGAAATTAACCAACATTTGTAAAGTGATACATAGTGTCCTATTTATAGGAGAGGGATAGGGCAACACACCCTTCCTTCCTATCTTACTAGTTCGTGGGCTTCAAGGCCCATTGGACACGTTATTAGACTAAACATTAACCATACGAGTAACTAAATAACGTAGCTAAATATGATAATTCTAGCAACCTATTACATTGACTGAAATGAACGAGACTTGACTGAATAGTTGAAAACTATGATCCTAACAATCTCCCCCTAAGGATCGGTCATGAAGGATTGTTGAAGGATAGAAGTTCGTCACGGTCATCGAGGTTGCTTGACGTCTTTGTCTTTGGACTTTAACTGTTGACATTTGTAGCTTTAGACGTCTTCAAAATGATTGTAGTAGAAGTGATTCATCGTTCTTTGTTCTTTGTCTTTGTTGATGTGAAAATGAGAGATGATGTTGTAATCCGCCACACGTCACTTTCGGTATCTCCAATGGATTCGCTCCGTTCCAACATGCTCATACATCTTTGACTGTGTTGTTTATTTTTTCAACTATTCAAAAGTTTATTGATACCAAGGATTGTTTATTTTAGTTACATTAAAAGGAGATTTGACTGTGTTGCTCATACGAGATTAGGGTTTTGGTTTCTCGACAACTTGTGTTCTCGAAAACCAGTACATATCGAAATTTCTTATACAAGAAATTCGATTTTTTTCCGGCAATTTTCTGACCATTTTTGTAATTCTGGCCATGTTTTACCAGTTTTCGATGAATGTTCAAGTAAAAAACCCAGATTCCGATGAGTTTTCCCAACCATTATGACCACTTTTTACCAGTATTCAGACCACAGATTTGTAGTAACAGATTCACGGGTAGGTTCAAAAACTGTTATAAAGGTTTAGTAGTACAAAAAATGCAAAGTTGGACTAATAGACCAAGAAGCAGATTTGTACAACTGTTGATGAAAGTTTAAAACTTTTTGACCATTTGATACAAATAAAGATTGTAATAAACTGTTATAACCAAAAAAATGAAGAAAAAAAATGTTACGGCCCATGGTAAAACAGCATAAAGACAACAACTTTGACAAGATTCGACCACAAAATCAACAAAGTAAGAACCTTGGCTCTGATACCACTGTTAGGATCGTAGTTTTATGTTGATTTGTGGTTCGGTAGGTCGGGTTGTATGGAAGAATAATATCTCCATAGTTAGAGAGAGAAAGGAAAACTAGGTGTGTTTTATTGATAATGAAAAGTGAAAGCAAATTACACAAAGTCTCACCCCTCCATGGAAGTATGGAGGGGTATATAAAGCCTAACACAAGCATAACTATTGCAATATTACATAACTAGTCCATGTGTTTTGGCTTAACAAGATAGCTAATGTAATCCCGTAAATGTCGTTCCATTTACGTGTTAGAACCATAAACTCAGGTTCTAACAATCTTCACGTATACTAAAAGCTCTTTCCCATGAGTAGTCTTCAAACCTATCCCCATCACCGGGATACACATAAGTCATAGTCATCATGCTTCTCAACTGCTCTTCACACTCATAATCCGCAAACAAATCCCAATCAATCAATCTAGGCTTAGCAACATCTCTTATTTGGAGTTTGGAAAGACGTTCCCTATAAGCATTCTTTTCATCTTTGTTTTGCACGTTAGAGAACTTGACATTGTCATTAGACTCCGGTTTCAAACTGAAATTGACCTTCTTTCTATCGTTTCTTTTCATTAACTTGTTAACAATCGGGTTTCTTCGAACACGTCCCGAACCTGCAACATTTCCCTGAAAGAAAACTCAAATTATGTTAATATAAGAGTATAGGAACTAATACCAATCAATTTAGAAACTAGAAAACTCGTTTTGCAAAATGTCAAAAATCTTTACCGAGGCATCCATTGATGAGACGAAAAGTGTACCCGTTTTAGGGGGTCATTTAAGCCCTAATTCGAGTAAATGTGATCAAATAATGCCCTAAATTGTTCCTTTTGTCATTTTAGGTACTTTTGATAAGAATTCTGGAAAACAATCATATTTGGACGTTTTTGGAGCATAAAAGTGAAGAAAACGACAAAGTCTCAAAAGAAGCTGGATTTCCTACCTGACGGCGTCAGAGTCACAAGGTGACGCCGTCAGCCAACATTGACAAAGGAGTAAAATCAGATTACACTATACACCCTATGAAGAAAACAAGATGTTTACACCTGACGGCGTCAGGTGTTAAATGGAGTAGGCCGTCAGGTGTAATGCTAAAGAGTGACGGCCCAGAGTGAATTAAAGGGTGACGGCGTCAGAAGTAGATCTAGGCCATCCGAGAAACCTAGTGGCGGCGAGCTGACGGTGTCAGACCCTATAACCTGACACCGTCAGAATGTATTTTCTATATATACTTTTCTATTTTTCCTTCATTAGGGTGGAACTTTTGGTGCAACTTAGGGCAAAACCCTAAAGACGATTTTAGCTGTAATTTTAAGGGTTTTTCACCCTTGAAAACTTCATGTTCATTTAAAGATAAGTCCTCACTTAAATTAATCAATATGTCTATGTGTTGGTTAATCATATCTTATGCTTGTCTTTCAATTAACATGCTAGGCTAGGTTTTTCTTGTGTTTGCTTAGATTTAATGAAACCTAACTATTAATTATTGGTTGATTGGTGTGTTATTACTTGTTTGGGTGAATGTTTCATCAATGTTAGGCTTAAGAAAACTGGCAATACTCCTACATGGTAATATGCTTAAACGTATTAAGAAACATGTAACCAATGCATACTAGGTTATTAAGGTAGTATTTAACGCATGAGCCACTGTTTACAACCCCTATGATTATGTGTACGCATAGTTGTAGGAGGAGATAAGAGCTCATAGAATTGGGGAGATATGTATGCCACCCCATGAATTGTTAAGGAATACACCCGTCATCCACGCAAGTAATACATACACCAATTAACCGGTAAAAGATAGTTAGGGAGTAAGGAAGTCTAAGTAAACACATTTGTCTCCATATAAGTTTTCACAACCACAATAGTTTTAGTTATTTTATTTTATTTGCAATTGTAGTTTTTGGGTTAGTTGACTAGCAACTAATTCCGCCCACTCCTTCAAAACCGAGATTTTACTTGCTTTTATAAAAAATATAAAAATACAAAAATTAATCTTCCTTCACCCTTAGACCTTTTAGAGTAGTTTTTCTAACCTAACGAACACTATTCCCTGTGAGAGAACGATCAATCCCCCGTACTTACCACTACACTATACTACACCGACCAGGTACACTGCCTGGTGGGATTGCAAGCTTCTCGAGATCCCTCGTGAGGTAAAACCTGTTGCGTGGTCGCAATCCCACGTCATCAAGTTTTTGGCGCCACTGCCGGGGAATAGTTATTGTTTAGGTAGAATTTTATTTTATTAGGTCTACTCACTAGATTCCTTTCTAGTGAGATTTTTATTTTATTTTTCTAGGATTTCTTTAGTCTATCTTATTTCTTTGTGTTTTTGTTCGTAACCATTACCATCTGCCATCATGGAAGGTGGTAACCTCCTTGATCCCAACAACCCACCTCAACCAAACCACCCACCACAACCAAACCAACCTCCTAGAGCCCGTACCTTAGGAGAGTATTCCCGACCTAGCCACCTTGGCTATCGCAACACCATTGAGCTCACTCAAGGAGCCAATGTCACTCCCTTGCAATCCGACACCATCCGGTTGGTGCAAAGCGGATGCGCATTCCATGGACTTCGTTCCGAAGATCCAAATCAACATCTCAAGGATTTCCTCAAAATCGTAGATTCCATAGACCTTGATGTTGCCACTCGAGAGACGACCCGATTGCGTCTCTTCCAATTCTCTCTGCGGGACCAAGCTAGTCAATGGCTTGAGCGACTTCCCGAAGGATCCATCACCTCTTGGGATGATCTCACAACTCGTTTCCTTGCTCAATTTTTCCCACCGGGGAGAACTACCAAGCTAAGGAATGATATCTTGGCGTTCCAACAACGCCAAGGCGAAACCCTCTACGGAGCATTGATTCAATTCAAGGACTTGCTCCAAAGAGTCCCTCATCATGGCATTAACCTCTAGCTTCAAATTCAAATCTTCTATGACCATGTTGATTACCACACCTAGCGTGCCATCGATCAAGCCGTCGGGGGCAGATTGCGGGATAGAAGCGCCAAAGAATCATGGGAAATCATTGAGGAGCTCGCATCCGACGATGATGAATTGTGGCAAATTTCCCATGATGTGCGCGCGGCAGTCAACACATACTCATCGCCTGATAATGCCAACAAAATCACCGAGGAAGACGTCAGTGAACTTGAGAAAATGGTTGAATACCTTATGGAGAAACGAAAAAGACCCTTGAGTCCACAAAGAGCAACTGTTAATTCGGTTTCGAGCATTAAGCGGATACCACTATCCGAATCACCCCATAGGGAGGACACTAAACCTTTCCATAAGTATGCTCGCCCCAGCTCACCACCTCAGGAGCTCAGTCCAACGTTCGAAGCTCAAATGAGAGAATACATGTCGAAACACTCTGAACGATTGGCAATATTTGAGGAGGCCGTGTACAAACAAAAGGAAAGGGTAGATGAGAAGATGGCGGAAATGATGAGTCTTTTGAAAGAATACACAAAAACAAAAGCTCCCGATAAAGTATTAGTGCAGAAAGAGGTCGAATTTCCCAACAATAGATTTGTGAATACCATTTCCGTCATTCGAGGGGGCGAAGGTAAAAATAGGAAGAAGCTGGTGACAATGGAAGTCAATAAGATTGACCTCGTCCCACTCGACGAGGAAAACACCAATTGCCGCAAATGCAATTCAGACGACGAAAAAGAGGCACCCTTCGATAAGCGCCAAAAGGTGGAAACACCAAAGTCACAACAAGTAAGGCATTACCTGAAGCACGAGATAAATAAAGAAACCATAACCGATTGGGTGAGGAATTATCGACGTACTCATCTGCCCAATAAGGAGTCGGATGAGACGAAACCAGATGATGAATCTGACGCACTACCCGGAGGTCAACTGTATGAAAGCCTCATAAGACATAAATTAGTCGCAAAGCAAGAATTCCACGGGGTCTTTGAAGTACCATGCCGCATTGGAAAGCTCAAGTTTTTGGATGCGGTAGCTGACCAAGGTTCCGATGTAAACTTGATGCCATTATCCGTTTATTTTCAACTAACCAATGAACAGCCGTCCATCACTCGTACCAAACTTTCCTTTTCAAAACATTCTTATGAGTACCCGTTAGGAGTTGCAGAAGATGTGTGGGTTAACGTTGCCGGATTCATGTATCCGGTCGATTTCATGATCGTTGAGAGAAGTGAGACGAATATGCCAATAATCCTTGGATCACCATTCCTTGCGACTACTAGGGCACAGATCGATTACGAGAGTAATACTATCAAAATCAAAAAGGGAAAGAAAACAATAAGCTTCCCAACGATCCCACGATATATAAGAGAAGCTAATCTACGGAAGAAGATGGAGGCGGACCCCAGTATGCTCCGGGGTAATGTTAGAGAAAAGATCCTTGCATGGGAGGCAATGATTAAGAATTATAAGGAAAATGAGTTAGGAGAATGTAAGAATGATAAGGGGAATTTTGTGGAGGTTGAGAAGCAGATCAATAGCAACATTGGATTCACGAAAGGAGACTCAGTGCTTCTAAGGCATTTAGAAACAAAGACACCCACCGATGAACCGAGTCCTTGGTGGTACGGACCATTTACAATTGAAAGCCTATATCAAAATGGGATGGTTAGCTTGGTGGTACGGACCATTTACAATTGAGAAGCAGATCAATAGCAACATTGGATTCACGAAAGGAGACTCAGTGCTCCTAAGGTATTTAGAAAAAAGACACCCATCGATGAACTGAGTCCTTGGTGGTACGGACCATTTACAATTAAAAGCCTATATGAAAATGGGATGTTTAGCTTGGTCAGCAAAGGAGGGGGTGAAGTAACTGTGAGTGTGGAACGATTGATGTATCATCACCCAGATAATAGGGATTATATCTATCAAGGTTACGTCATAATGCGAGATGAAGTCATGTAATGTACGGTGACTTTGAGTCTAGCTACAAGACTCGTTAATAAAGAAAAGCGTTCTTGGGAGGCAACCCATGCTTTGTGTGTTTTGTTTGTTTGTTTATTTGATTTTATTTGTTTCCGTTTGTAAGTTATATTTCTTGTTATTGATTCATGCTTCAAACTAACTTGTGAAAATGCTTTATTTTGTTTTTAACTTCGTCTTAACTACATATAAAGGTATTTTGCAAAAGCTAACTGTAAGGGAAATCTAAATCGGTTTATAAAGAACGAATGAACATGAATCATAACAATGTAAATTAACATACATATTAGTAATTGTTTGAGTCAAATGATTGTATCGAGTCATACTGAATTTTTGCAGGAATTCCAGGAAGTAAGCTCTAGTTTTTCCAGAATTTTTCCCGGAAACTTAACATGAGAATTCTGTCAGATCATTTCTGACGGCGTCAGGCATTACAACCTGATGGCGTCAGGCTATAATTTTCTGCAATTTTTGAAAGTTTTGTCTTTCTTCCGGAAACATAAAAAGTTTTGTTAATTCTTTAACTTATAATCTCCAGGAATTCTGCAAAAATATTAATTCCGCAAGCATTATATCCTATTATAGATTATACCGCCGATTTTATGCGAGGTTGGCCTTTATCTTTTTTTTCAGGTTAACAGGTTATTTTGGACAAGAAGATGATTTATATTTTGGAAGGGAAGCTTTGAGCGTTCATCTTTCTTGGAAGAAGATCTAACCATGTTACCTCACTATCTACATCAAACGAATCAGGGGAGTATTTGATTTCATTCTTTCATTTTATTTACTTTTACATCTTCTATTTGAACATTAGGGACAATGTTCGGTTTAAGTGTAAGGGGGTAAATGAAGGCACCGCAGAGAATACAATTGCGCTTGATTTTTGTTTGTTTGATAGTAAATTTGTAATAAAACCAAGAGGAATATTTGTTAGGGCAATTTTAACGCCAATTTAAAAATTTTTACAACATTTAGAAGTGAAACCTTGGTCTTAATGAGCGTCTCATGGATAGGAAATTGTATGACTAGCACAAAATCGTACCACTAAAAAATAAATTTTCCCCCAAATATGTGAGGTTCACCCCTAGAATTGGTAGGAAAAGCATCTATCGTTGATGCTATGATGTGAGTACCGGTAGCACTTAGATTCTAGAACTTGCGTTAGGACCATCTCAAATCCACAAGTGAGACTACATTCGTGTAGTTAAGATCTACTACATGATAAGAGGCATTAGGATTAACCCTTTGTTTTACTTCCGTGTTTTTGTTATAATTACGTTGGCTACATTGGTCAAGTAATTCTCCCACACCCTTTGCGATGTACCCATTTTTGGTACACGATACCCCTAGTACACCCCTCCGAGCCTATCTTTTCGTTTCGACCTTTGAGCATCTTACTCAAAGTGAGAATTTGTTACACCCCACTTAAATGTACACCCAAATTGCCTTAGCCTACCTTGTATGCACTCACCTTTAGTGCATTATTGTGACAACATTTGTTAAACCCTTTGTTAATTATCTAGTCGATTACATGGTTGCTAAGTCGAGTCATATCCTTGTACATATTGTTTTGGGACGATTGGGACTCATGGGTAAAGTACTAGTGTAATGGAGTAATGGGGAAGAACAACATTATTAGCCCCATATGTGCTAAATATTTGAAAGTACTCCAAGTCTTTCGATTATCTTAATTCGAGTCATTAGAATAGTTATTTGTAAAGTATGTAAAAGTTCAAGTGTAAGGGGAGAACCGAGGCCCCTATGATGTATTATTTTGGATGGTAGGGCAAGAATGTATGAAAAAAAAATAATAATAAAAAAAAATCGAAAAAATCAAGAAAAATACAAAAAAAATAGAAAAAGAAAAGTAGAAAAAACATACGGACTACCATCCCGTTTCCTTTTATGTTTCTTTTAAGTTTTTGTTATTTTGTTTTTAGCTTAAGATTGAGTCGAGTCTTGGCTTAGCAACGGTGTATAGTGCATGTATTTGATCATGATAATTAACTCGCCACCATTAAAATACCCTTTATTCCAACCAAACCGTGTTTATCATATCCCTACACCTTACGTTACAACCCTTTGGAAAGCCCTCTTTGATATTTTATCTTTGGTGCTTACGCCTAGTGGAGGAGTAATTGATCCATTCCCAAGCCTATGGTAATCTATTTGCTATGACAGGTAGTGAGAGATATTTTCCGTTCTCATTTATGAGATATAATTCTATGACACTTGAGAGATGAGAGTATCCAAATACTATTTGTGAGGTGCTAGTGTATCGTGCTTATTATGATTAGGGTCGAATAACTATTTGTTGTAATTACTTTTTTATTTGTGTTAAATGACCCCTAACTCATATTTTGATTGGAATAAAAGCTCATTTGCTTGAGGACAAGCAAATCCCAAGTGTAACGGTATTTGATGAGACGAAAAGTTTACCCGTTTTAGGGGGTCATTTAAGCCCTAATTCGAGTAAATGTGATCAAATAATGCCCTAAATCGTTCCTTTTGTCATTTTAGGTACTTTTGAGAAGAATTCTGGAAAACATGCATATTTGGACGTTTTTGGAGCATAAAAGTGAAGAAAACGACAAAGTCTCAAAAGAAGCTGGATTTCCTACCTGACGGCGTCAGAGTCACAAGGTGACGCCTTCAGCCAACGTTGACAAAGGAGTAAAATCAGATTACACTAGACGCCCTATGAAGAAAACAAGATGTTTACACCTGACGGCGTCAGGTGTTAAATGGAGTAGGCCGTCAGGTGTAATGCTAAAGAGTGACGGCCCAGAGTGAATAAAGGGTGACGGCGTCAGAAGTAGATCTAGGCCATCCGAGAACCCTAGTGGCGGCGAGCTGACGGCGTCAGACCCTATAACCTGACGCCGTCAGAATGTATTTTATATATATACTTTTCTATTTTTCCTTCATTAGTGTGGAACTTTTGGTGCAACTTAGGGCAAAACTCTAAAGACGATTTTAGCTGTAATTTCAAGGGTTTTTCACCCTTGAAACCTTCATGTTCAATTAAAGATAAGTCCTCATTTAAATTAATCAATATGTCTATGTGTTGGTTAATCATATCTTATGCTTATCTTTCAACTAACATGCTAGGCTAGGTTTTTCTTGTGTTTGCTTAGATCTAAAGAAACCTAACTATTAATTATTGGTTGATTGGTGTGTTATTACTTGTTTGGGTGAATGTTTCATCAATGTTAGGCTTAAGAAAACTGGCAATACTCCTATATGGTAATATGCTTGAACCTCTTAGGAAATATGTAACCAATGCATACTAGGTTATTAAGGTAGTATTTAACGCATGAGCCACTGTTTACAATCCCTATGATTGGGTGCTTTACGCATCGTTGTAGGAGGAGATAAGAGCTCATAGAATTGGGGAGATATGTACGCCACCCCATGAATTGTTAAGGAATACACCCGTCATCCACGCAAGTAATACATACACCAATTAACCGGTAAAAGATAGTTAGGGAGTAAGGAAATCTAAGTAAACACATTTGTCTCCATATAAGTTTTCACAACCACAATAGTTTAGTTATTTTATTTTTAATTGCAATTGTAGTTTTTGGGTTAGTTGACTAGCAACTAATTCCGCCCACTCCTCCAAAACCCGAGATTTTACTTGCTTTCATAAAAAATATAAAAATACAAAAATTAATCTTCCTTCACCCTTAGACCTTTTAGAGTAGTTTTTCTAACCTAACGAGCACTATTCCCTGTGAGAGAACGATCAATCCCCCGTACTTACCACTACACTATACTACACCGACCAGGTAAACTGCCTGGTGGGATTGCAAGCTTCTCGAGACCCCTCGAGAGGTAAAACCTGTTGCGTGGTCGCAATCCCACGTCATCATCCATCCGATCGGATTGAGCTCCATCCGATCGGATGGTTCTGTTGACACACTCCAACCGTTCGGTTGCAACTCGCAACCGATTCGGTTGGAGTTTCTGTAAACAAAACGATTCCAAAATTCAATTTTAACGATTTCCATTCAATCCAATCTTCCTTCTAACTTGTAATTGACCATCTTAGAGTGCTTCTAACATCTGAACTTTCTTATTAACGATCGTAACATCTCCATGCATCAACCTAATAATCCTATGATACTCAAGAACACCATCTACTAAAATCTTCCAACTAGTGCTCTAATTAACTATGCAATAGCCTAACATTACTAATTATCAAGCATGTAACACCTGGGATTCATCAATTGCAAATAAATTAGCTCCAAAAATTTTACCCAATTCAATCAATCAATTCTTACTCAAGACTTAATCAATTGATCTAATTCTTTTTGCAATCTATTCTACTATCATCTAATCACTTATCCCCAAAAGATTACATCTCAATTCAAACTAAATCAAAATTACCCAATTCGTGACCTAATTGCAATAATCCGAATTGAAACCTAATTGAATGAAATTAATGATGTTACTTACTTGACTTGATGCCATTGATGATCAATTAACACTCCTGCAACTCTCAAACAACTTCCTATGGTCGAATTATATGACCCCAATTTTGGTGGATTGTGTGTATGTGGGTTTCTTGAGTTTTTGAAAACTTGGGTTTATATATTCAATTCCATCCGATCAGTTATGAATCCATCCGTTTCGGATTTGTATGAAATTGATTTTTCAAAGCTTCTTCACCACTTGACTTGATACAAGCAACTAGTAGCTTTTTTTTTCTCTTTACATAAACTTTTCTTTTGTATGTATATATTCCAAACACACATGGTCTACCAAAAATTGGTCATCATATCTACTTCTAAAACTTAAGAATTAAAAAAAAAACAGAACTTAATTCCATATAAAATAAAACTAGCAAACATGATAGATAGATAAATAGTCTTAACTTAAACATAAAATGCATAAAAACATAAAAACACAAAATAAATTGCATGAAATTAAAATACGAAACAAACAACTAGCACAAGATGTGCTTTATTCTTGTGATCTTCCTTCTTCATCCATAGAAATATTCATTCCTAAGAATGTCTTCACTTCGATACTTGTTTGACACCTTCCTAGTAGTCTTTTGAGTTTTGAAACTTCGTGCAAAGTTCCTTCCGCTAGGACATATGATATCAAATTTGCAATGCCAATCCCCATCTCCGTCTTCTCTTTTGTAAGTGCTAGGACCATTGGATCCTCATTCCAAGTTCTTCAATTGGACCGGTAAAGATCCAAGAAAATCTGTCAATTTATTAAACACAAAGATGTTTTTGAAAGGATTAAAGAAAGCCTCCATTGCTAGAGCCCTTTCCATTTCGTCCTCAATATCAAAGAAACTAGGTGTGACCGGGCCAAACTTAGGCCTACCATCTTCATCTCTACCAACTTCAAAGCAACCAAGGTAATCCTCCTCTTGGTCCTTGTCATTATCATCCCCATTACTACCTCCTCTAGGCTTTGGATAGTAAGTATTCTTAAGAATACCATCGTCAATTGTCATGGTACCTCTTCCCATATCTATTATCGCTCCACATGTTCTTAAGAATGGCCTACCCAACAACAAAGGTAGCTCCTTATCAACCGAAACATCCAACACAAGAAAATCCGCCAAGAACGCTTGGTAACCAATTTGAACTCTAACATTTCTCACCTCTCCCATCGCTTTTGCCTTAGAATTGTCCGCCATAGTGAGCTTAGAATAGTTAGGTTGAGTGTCTCTTAATCCTAACTTTTTGTACAACGGGTAAGGCATAATACTAACACTTGAGCCCGTATCGGCTAATGCATATAAAGGAGTTGTCCCATTAATTTTAACCGGTAGAACAAAATTTCCGGGATCATTCATTTTCTTTGGAAGCCCATTCTCAAGTATCCTTCTTTCCTCCACTTCATCAAAACTAGTATCTTCCAACATTGACCTTGCTAACATAACCGCATCTAACTTCTTCCTATAGACCATATAGTTGTTTAGCACTTCAATAACCGGCTTGTTTTCCATCAACTCATGAATTTTTGCTTCAAGATTCTCCAAGATAGCTTGTTTTTTCTCATTGGTTAATGGTTTGATACTTTGTGATGAATTTGGTGGTGTTTTGGATGATGATGATGATGATGTTGAATTGTTTTATTTTGGGTTGGAAGGTTGGGTAAGTTTGTTCAATGGTGTTTTGTTTCGATTTGCTTTGCCCATTTTACAAATTTCAACCCTTCCTTCCTTGATCTTTTCCATACCTTCACAAACGTCAACAAGCATTTCATTCACATCTTTTTCCTCTTCCAAATCACTTATGTTAATTCGTAACTCACTAAGTGCGAAATCCAATGTGCACTTGGTAGTCACAAGAAAATCTCTACCAAAAATAACTTCCGGTTCATCGGCATTACAATATTCAAGAACCACAAAATCAAATTTAAAAATGTGACCATGAATGTTCACTCTTACACCTTTCACTTTCTTCCTACCATAATCTTCATAATCAAGCCTAACAAAACCAAGCTTATCAAGTACTTCCTCCGTGATATAGTTGTCCCAATATTCCATGTTAACTTCCGCATCCCAAGCTTTAACACCTTCAAGGTGTAGAATACCTCATGTGTGGGGCATCAAATTCCTTAGGTGGTGCTCGTGTGAAAACAACAACTTTTCTTTCTTTCTTCTTTGGTAAACACATTTCATGAGGCAAGTAAGCCACATTGTCACCAACAACTTCTTCTCCTTCTAAATCCAACTTAGCTTTGTCCAACATGCTTTCCAACTTTTCCAAGGAATCACCGGAATCCTTTAACATATTCTCCAGATCTTTCAAATACTCCGAAATTTGACTCAAACTCTCCATTTCAACTAAGCAATTACTAACTATAACATAACCATCAAAAAACATCCAAATCATTAGCATAGGGTTTGTCGTAAGTGAATAACACTTAATATAAAATAAGAATAAGTAAATTAACAAATTAAAACACTAAGAATTGAAAATAAACTGAAAATAAAAAATGTTAAAATTTTTACCGTAGCATCCATCCGATCGGATGGTCAAGTTACCTTTCCCAACCGATCGGTTGCAACCCGCAACCGATTCGGTTGGAGTTTCTGAAAACAACTTTTTTTATATATATATATATAAAAAAAAAAAAAAAAAAAAAAAAAAAAAAAAAAAAAAAAAAAAAAAAAAAAAAAAAAAAAAAAAAAAA
>LBNU01038040.1:41915-52981 GCA_014162995.1 Artemisia annua | reverse complement strand
CCAATAAAACTTTTGCACTATGCTGATTTATTAAAAACGTACCCGTGACGACCTCAGGGTTCCTTGGTGCATCTCCATCTCCCATCACGTATGCTCTTGCACGTGCAGGGTAATCAGCATTCATGTTAGTGCATTGACTCTTGTAGTGTCCCTTTTCTCCGCAACGGTGACACACTACGCTCACAGGTTGTAAGTTTGCTCCGGTGGATTTGCAATCAGTGGTCTTGTGCCCTATCCTTTGACATTTTCCACACTTGGCGATACAGGGGCCAGTGTGGTGCATTTTGCACTTGTTGCACAGAGGTTTGTCACCAGCATATCCTGAGGTAGTCACATATGCCTTGGCAGATTCCTGCCTACGGTTCTGTTTATGGTGATGAGAATTGCGGGTGTGATGATTGTTTCTAGCTTGTTGATATTCTTGGTAGTTCTTTCCTCAAGCTTTTTGCATGAAGCTTTATGTTGTTTACCCTTCTTGCAAGCTAAACATGAATTATCAGTCTTGAAAGTTTTAGAAGGTAAACCTCTAACTAAATTGCCTTTAACCAGCTTGTTGATATTCTTGAAATTCACATGACCTAATCTTCTATGCCATAGATGTGCTTCTTCAAGTGTTGCCTTTGCTACTAAACATGTTGCTCTTTCAGTAGAGTTGATATTCTTCAAATCAATACAATACACATCATTGGTTCTTGGTGCTCTCAGTGTCACCAAGTGATCATCTACAAACTTAAACTCTGGGGAGAGAATAAGACATTCTGTGTCAGTGAATAACACAGGGTGCTTCTTGTCACAAATCTGAGATACTGACAAAAGATTGAACTTAAGCTCCTTCACATAACGAACATTCTCACAATCAATACATCCTGTCTTGATAGTTCCTTTGCCAGTAATTCTTCCTCCTTCAGGATCATCTCCAAAAGCAACTCTTCCTCCATAATATGCCTTAAAATCTGACAGTAGCTCCTTGTCTCCTATCATGCTTCCAGAGCAACCACTATCAACAATTAAATGATCTTTAAGCTCCTCTTCTAGGTTGCCCTCAGGAGTAGTGGGTGAACTTGGTGAAGTAGCTACCATAGCAAGCAGAACAGGTTCATCTTCACTTTCCATGCTCCAATCAAAGCTTCCAAGACCATCAAGGCTTCCAAGACCATCTCTTGTTTCCAAAGCAGCAAATCCTGGTTATTCATCAATGGTTGTGCTCCAGTCTTCCAATGCAACATTACAGTAGGTTACTGGTTCATCATCGAATTCAGCACTCCAGTCAACCTCTGATAGATTTTCTTGAGCTACCAATGCTTTTGGTTTAGTCTCAGTAATAGGAACCTCCTTGATTTCAACCTTGGGTTTCTCAATCATCCTATTTGCTTGATATTTAGCAAACTTGCATTCCCTTGCAAAGTGTCCAGGCCTTTGACAATTAAAGCATTCAATCTTAGACTTATCAAATGCTATACCCTGTTTGGCTTTGAAGTCAATACATCTTCCTGTTTTCTACATAAACTTCTTGAACCTTGCAGTTATCATGGCAACTTGCCATCTTATGTCAATCTCTTCTAGATCATCTTCTTCAATTTGCAACAAATCTTCTTCATAAGTAACAGGTAAAGTGGCTTGTTGAGCAAAGAAGGAACATACAACATCATCAGAATTCATGATGTTTGATGGTGAGGAAGTGGTAGTGGTCATGGTTGTGCAAACATGATGCTTTTCACCAACAGTACTTTGAACAGGATAAGCAGTACTTTTAGTGGAAGTACTGCTTCTGTTTTCAGAAGACACAAAAGCAATGTTGTGTGATTTTGAACTTATTTGACCATTCATCTCTTGCTCATACACCTTTAAGTTGTTATAGAGATCATCAAAGTCCATAGAATCCAAACCAGCTGGTCCTCTGATCATAGTAGCAACCACATGCCATACAGATGGTAAACTCCATAAGAACTTCAAGTTTGCATCTTCAACAGTTACCTCTGCTCCATATAACTCTAGCATACTAAGAAGATTTTGGAATCTATCATAGGCAGCATCAAGACCTTCTCTTTCACCAACAGTGAATGTTTCAAATTGTTGCTTCAATAAGTTTCTATGCATCTTTTTGGAAGCATCATTACCTCCAAACCTTGTCTTGATAGCAGCCCATAATTGTTTTGCATCCTTAGCATCATGAAACTTGAGTAGGTGACCATCAGGAATAGCAGACAACAGTATGTTGAGAGCCTTATCTTGATTTCTTTTTGTAGCTGCTGGCACTTGTGGTAGAGGTGGTTTAGGTTGTCCTGGAATTGCTTCAGGTTCTTCAATAACCATATTACCATTAACAATTACATCCCATAGAGCATGGTCTGTAATAGCAATGTACTGCCTCATCTTCATGCTCCAGAGCTCATATTCTCCCTTCTTGATAATAGGAATTCTGAGTGAGGTGATGGATGGGATTGGTGCAGCTTCAGTCGTCATCTTTAGGGTTTGTTAAATCGGTTTTCAAGGATTTCTTCTTAATCAGAGTTTCCACACAAGCTCTGATACCACTTGTTGGATCGATGTACTCTGACCAAACTTACTATGTAGCTTGTAAGGGTTTAGTAATCTTGGATAAATCCTAAACTACTAACAATGAAACACTGAATAACTCTGTTAAGTATGTGGAATCTACTTCAACAAAGCTAAGAAGAATTATCAAAGAACTTTGATTATATTAAAACTTTGAACCTGCTTTGATACACAGATTCACTAACAACCCTAATAACTCTAATATCGAACTTGCATATATCTCTAAAATCGTATTTTTCTAATGCCAACCTAGGGATCCTTTTATAGGCATAAGTAAAACCCTAGTCGGTTTACAATACTTGAACGACAAGTAAACTAACTCTAACTTAGAACATTCTAGATTTACACAATAATCCTTAAACGTTTTGCATGATTTGCATGTCAGTCCTTTTACATTAGCAGTACTTTGACTTGTTTCCATTCGAGCAGTACTTTGATTTTATATCTTCAGCAATACTTTGACTTTCATCAGTACTTAGACTTTATATCCCAACAATATATAATATTGTCTTGTCTTTATGTGTGATGATGATAAGTCGTGTCAGACTTGTAGAGTTGTATACTCTAGCAGCGTGTGTAGGGTTTCCAGTTCTTGATCTTGGTGAAAGTGATATATGAATGTGATTAGTAAAAGGTGATCTTTTGTTATCTAGTTAGTTCTCAAATATTTACTTCTTGTAATTAATGTGATTAAAATAATCATTTTTACTTAAGTTTGTGAAATTACAAGTTTAGTCCTTATACTTTGTAAAGTTTACATTTTTAACCCAGGTGTTTATAAAAATGACATTTAAGTACCTCAAGTTCATAATTATTTTATTTATAACTTTACTTTGCCAAATTTACAGTTTTGACACTCTTTTTCAAATATTTACACTTTTAGTCCTTGTACTTTCAAAGTTGACACTTTTAGTCCTTATGAAATGTATATTTACATTTTTAGTACTTATAATATCAAATTAGTCAATAATTGACAAAAACATTTCAAAGATACTATTTTGACACCAAGTTTACAGAATTTACAGTTTTGGTCCTTGTAGTTTATAAAGTTTGCAAAACTAGTCCTTTATATGTAAAATGTTCATTTTAGGTCCTTATAGTCTCAAATTTATACAAATGACTCAAAATAACTTATATTTATTGTTTGTAACCTTAATTTGCAGAAATTACAGCTTATACCCTTAGTTTGCATAGTTGGCAGTTTTAATCCTTTAACTTTATATCTTTTGCATTTTTATTCCAAAATAACATTTTAGCTTATGACTTCATTCCAAATGATTTTTCAAGTTCCCAGAAGCTTAGAAAATTTAGTGTGAGCTTATCAGTAGCTTGTATAAGCTTAAAGCTTATTATTTAGCTTATTATAGTGTTAATGGGCCTGAAGTGAAACGTTAAGGCCCATTGGGTGTTCTGTGGGTCCAGTGGGCTTCCAACTGGTCCTAGTGGTTCTTGGGCCTATATTGGGCCTCGCCAAAATGTGTGGGTGTGGTTTTGGGCCGTGGAACAGGCCACAACCAAAGGTGATGTTTGATGGGCTTTAGCCCATTAAGGGTGTTGTGATGTTTCTGTGACCGTGTAAGGTAGCCACAAAATGAGTTGTGAAATAGCTTATATGAGCTTGTGTGAGTGTAAGCTTTATGTAACTCATTTGTTTAGGTTCCAAAGTAATAGTAGGTACAAAAATATGGATATGTTATTCGTATAAATAGGGATTAACAAGACCAAATGAAATTGATGAAATTATGTGTAAAACACTTAGAATATTTTAGGCAGTTTTCATATTGAGTCAATGTAACTTGTGAACGTGTGATATTTAGTATCTTAGGATTTTGTTAAGCTTATAATGAGTTCATGGTTCCTTTCTTAGGTGTATAGAGATGTGGGTGAATGTTTTTGTGAGACATGAACTTAACGAGACATAGGAAAACATAGATCAAAGAGTTGGTGATATGTTCGAATGGAAATCAAGAAAATGAGATCAAAAATAGAACTAAGTGTTGGAAACACTTACTACACCTTCAAAGGTGGGATGTATTCGAGTTGTAGAGGCTTGGTGAGGACTTGTGAGCTTGTGTGAGCTTGTGATGAACTTGTTCTACCTTGCTTCTTCTCAGTACAAAGGCAACGAGCAAAGAAAGTTTGTGTGTGAGTTTTACGTTGGATTTTCTTGCAGGGGAGTATACAACCTGAAGATAGGGACTCAAGTTGAAGAGACAAAGAGAATATGTCAGGGATAACGAGTGGGGGGGGGTTTGTTAATTTTGATTGGATAGCAAGTTGGGGTTCCAAGTGTGTATTTGGGGTCGGTTTAAGGGTGACGAGGCTTTAGGGTTCTAGAAACATGATTTAATTTCGAGTCCTTGTATACGAGTAAGTCTAGGGTGTATTGTGAAGCCTTGAGGTGCTTGTGGAGTCATATGGTCTAGTGTGAAAGAGTTTGAGAGTGTGTTTGGGTCGCAGAAATATCAAAGGGTCCGTTTGTTATTGTAACGTGACCAAATGGTCACTTGTGATCGAGTTGTGGTCTTGGGGTGTCGTGGTGAGTTATTGATTAGGTTATAAGGTCTTGTGAGTCACTGAGAGAGTTTGTAGGAGTCGTGGTTCACTTAGGAGTCCAAACGAGATTTAGCGTGACCAAAACAATAATAGATATGGTCGAATTATTGGTTGTGAGTTCTTTGGACCTTGGAAACGTGGTTTGCTTAGATAGAAAGTCTTAAAATGAGTATTGATGGGTTTCCAATTGCTTTGGAAGGTTTCAAATGGTCTTTTACATGTTTGGAGTTTTTGTGTGCACGTTTTTATATATATCGTGATAAAGAAAATTAGTTAGGGTACGTTTGTGGGTTTGATGAGTTGTGAGTTGATTAGAATCACTTAGGAAGTAAGTTTAGAGGGTTTGGAACTCATTAGGATCAATCGAAACGTGTTTTGCAAAGTGTGACCAAAGTTGTGTACGTTTTTGGAAACATGCGAGCTCGCTACGAAAGGGTCTTGTTTTACTATCCATATGTACGTATTAGGTTGAGATAAATGTTGATCTCGATTCTTTTGTGTACAAAGAATGAGATAGAGCCTTTTGTTTCTTAGGTTGTGTGTAAAAATCATGAATACGAAGGCCAAAGTAAACGTGCATAGGCTTGTGAATTCGTGTATTTCATTTGTTATCATATTGGGCTGTTAGTGGGCTTATGAGATTCTTTGGCCCAATTGTAGTTTAAATGTGATCCGTGTGATGTTAATGGGAGTGTAGGCCCAATGAGTGTTGTGTGGCCTATTGGGTCATGTGGGGCCCACTTGTGAACAATGTGGGTCCTAAAGTNTGCATAGGCTTGTGAATTCGTGTATTTCATTTGTTATCATATTGGGCTGTTAGTGGGCTTATGAGATTCTTTGGCCCAATTGTAGTTTAAATGTGATCCGTGTGATGTTAATGGGAGTGTAGGCCCAATGAGTGTTGTGTGGCCTATTGGGTCATGTGGGGCCCACTTGTGAACAATGTGGGTCCTAAAGTAAATATTATAATATATTTGGTAGTTGTGGGGCCCACAGGGGTGTATTTCAGTTGTGTGAGTGTTATGGGGTCCACCAAGAGGGATGTGGGTCCCATGAATGTGTATTTTAATTCATACTTGTATTGTGGGGTCCACTGAGGTAGAAATCTCATATGTGGTTGTTGTGAGTGCAAAGTGTGGCACTTGTGATCAAAACTGATCCATAGTTGTGTTGTACCTTGTCCAGGTCATTGTGGGTTGCGTGTGAGCTCATTCAAAGTAGGTGTGAATCACATAGCACATAATGATTCAGAGTTGCATGGTGTAAACAAAAGTTTAAAATTTTGCCTAAAAATAGGTGTATGAACAGTAATACATAATTAATTCAAGTTTAGTGTTTCCTAATAATTGGGTTGTTAGCAGGATATTACAGTACCTACCCGTCATTCAAATTCCGTCCCAGAATTTAAGCTTGTGTGGTGTCATGGGTGTTCTCGGCGAACAGGTGTGGGTATTTGGCGCGGATGTTGTCCTCGCGCTCCCATGTATACTCGGGTCCTCTTTGGGAGTTCCAACGAACTTTGACAATGGGTATGCAGCTGTGTTTCAATCGTTTCACTTCACGGTCCATAATCTCTATGGGTTCTTCCGTGAAGGCAAGTTTCTCATCAAGCTGAATCTCTTTCAGCGGTATTTCCAAGGTTTCGTCAGAAAGACACTTCTTTAGGTTTGAAACGTGAAATACATCATGTACACGGCTGAGTTCTTCCGGTAATTCCAGTCTATAAACTACAGGACCAATCCTTTCCAGGATTTTGAAGGGTCCAATGTATCGGGGGTTTAGTTTTCCGCGCTTTCCAAAGTGGACAGTTCCTTTCCAGGGTGATACTTTCAACATGACTTTGTCTCCAACTTGAAATTCCATTGGCTTTCGCCTCACATCAGCGTAACTTTTCTGCCTATCCCTGGCAGCTTGTAATCGTTGTCGGATTTTAACGATCTTTTCTGTAGTCTCAAGGATTAGCTCAGGTCCAGTGATCTGAGCTTCACCAACTTTAGTCCAACAAATTGGAGACCTGCACTTTCTACCATAAAGTGCCTCGAATGGTGCCGCCTTAATGCTGGCATGATAGTTGTTGTTGTATGAAAACTCGGCTAATGGCAGATGTTTATCCCATCCTTTACCGAAATCAATCACGCATGCTCGCAGCATGTCTTCCAACGTTTGTATTGTTCTCTCACTTTGCCCATCCGTTTGAGGATGCTACGCGGTGCTCATGTCTAGGCACGTGCCTAACACTTTCTGCAGTGATTACCAGAAGTTTGAGGTAAAACGGCTATCTCTATCGGAGATAATTGAGATGGGTACCCCATGTCGGGTCACAATTTCCTTTAGGTATAAATAGGCCAGTGTGCTTACCTCATCGGTCTCTCGTATAGGTAAGAAATGAGCAGATTTCGTGAGTCGATCAACGATAACCCAAATAGTATCTAAACCAGCGGTGGTTCGTGGGAGTTTGGTGATAAAGTCCATAGTAATTCGTTCCCATTTCCAAACAGGAAGGTCAGGTTGGGTAAGTAATTCAGATGGTCGTTGGCATTCTGCCTTGACGCTTGAACATGTTAAGCACCTTCCGGCATACTCAGCAATGTCGGCTTTCATGTTTGGCTACCAATACAGTTTCTTGAGGTCTTGGTATATTTTGTTGGCTCCAGGGTGAATGGAGTATTTGGATTTATGTGACTCGTGCATGATGAGGTCTCGAATACCTCCAAAATGCGGAATCCAACTTCTTTCTCCATAACACAAGGTTCCATCGGCTCGTTTCACAAAACCATTTTTACTTTCCGGCATACCATAGATCTTTTCGTCAGGCCGGTTCTCTTCTTTAAGAGCCTCAATTTGGGCCTGCAAGATTTGTGCGGGTAGTGGTGAACAAATCGTCATTCCTAACGATCGTACTCGTAGGGGTTTAATACGTTCCTTCCGGCTTAAAGCATCGGCCACGACATTGGCCTTTCCGGGGTGATAATGGATTTCGCAATCATAATCACTAAGTAATTCCAACCATCTTCGTTGTCTCATGTTTAGCTCTTTTTAGTCAAGGATATGTTGTAAGCTCTTGTGATCGGTGTACACCGTACACTTCGTACCGTAGAGATAATGTCTCCATATCTTGAGAGCAAAAACTACTACTCTAAATTCCAAGTCATGCGTTGTGTAATTCTCCTCATTCTTCTTAAGTTGTCGTGAAGCGTATGTTATAACCTTGCTTTGTTGCATCAATACAGCACCTAGTCCGTGGTGCGATGCATCGCAGTAGACTACAAATCCATCATTTCCTTCGGGTAGTGCTAGTATGGGGGCTTCACAAAGCTGTTGTTTAGGAGTTGGAAAGCTTTCTCTTGTTTCTCTCCCCATTCATACTTTTTGTCCTTTTGTGTTAGTTCTGTTAATTCTCAATGAATTTCCTGTAATACCCAGCAAGTCCTAGAAATTGCCGGATTTCTGTAGGGTTGGTAGGAGATGACCACTCTTTAACAGCTTTTATCTTTGCGGGATCCACATGAATTCCCTTGCTATCAATGACGTGTCCAAGGAATTGCACGCTCGAGATCCAAAACTCACATTTTGAAAATTTTGCGTATAATTGTTCTGCCTTGAGTAGTTCAAGTATAGTTTTAAGATGTTGGGCATGTTCTTCTTGATTGCGAGAGTAAATGAGGATGTCATCTATGAACACAATCACGAACTTATCTAAGTATGGTTTGCATACCCGATTCATTAAGTCCATAAATACTGCTGGTGCGTTGTTTAAACTAAACGGCATCACTTGAAACTCATAGTGTCCATAGCGAGTTCTAAAAGCGGTTTTCGGAATATCTTCTTCCCGAACTCTCAATTGGTGATATCCAGACCTTAAGTCAATCTTTGAGTACACACTTGACCCTTGAAGTTGGTCAAATAAATCGTCGATGCGAGGTAGTGGGTATCTATTCTTCACGGTCAGCTTGTTTAATTCCCGATAATTGATGCACATCCGAAATGATTCGTCCTTCTTCTTGACAAATAATACCGGAGCTCCCCAAAGTGAGGAACTCAGGCGAATGAATCCCTTATCTGAAAGCTCTTTTAGTTGTTCGGATAGCTCTTTCATTTTGGAAGGTGCCAAACGGTATGGTGCTTTTGCCACAGGTGCCGCTCCTGGCACCAAATCAATTTGAAATTCGACTTGACGAACTGGTGGAAGACCAGGTAAGTCTTCGGGAAACACTTCGGGAAAATCTTTCACTACAGGTACATCCTCAAGTCGCTTCTTCTCCGACTTATCCTCAGTTATTTGGGCCATAAACACTTGACATCCGTCGTTTATGTACTTCACCGTTCTGTTGATAATGATACTCCCTCCGTCCCCATTTTATTTGTTCCCGTATTGACTTTTATTAGTCTTTTTTACAAACTTGACCATAAATTATTAATTTGTTGTTATATCATACTTTATAAATTATAAAAATAGCAATATTAAAACCAAATCCATTCATATGTTTAGCATAAATAATGTATAACACATAAAGGAATATTTAGTCAAGTAAATGGAAATTGACTTCCAAAAGTCAATGTGGACAAGGTAAAATTTGGGACGGAGGGTAAAACTAGCCTTTTAATACTTGTTTTACGTAGTCTTACGTTAAATGATTTTACATTTTGTCGATCGTCAAAAACGAGAGTATCGAAAAAATATAAATAATGTTTTTATGCATTATTTATGTCAACAAGTAGGAAGACTTCTGCAAACAAAGTCCAAAAACCATAATTAGGACCTTAATTCATAAAAATCAACCATTTTATTACCTAATCAACAAAATTAACAAAATAAAAAACTAACATATTGGCTTCATTAGGTCATCATACGGAATTCTAAGTATGTACCCTGTTACTTCCATTTAATAGTACCTTTTGTTGAAACAAGCATAACAAAACTACGAACCAATTGGGGAAAGATTGGGGTTTAACTGTGTGCAATTGAGAGAACTTGTTTGAGATGTTTTTTGTGAAAGAAATATGTGAATATGATGGAAAAAGGGAGATTAATTTGTTGATCCAGGTTGAGCGTAGTCTATATTAAAAAGCTGGACCTTGAAATTTTGTAATTAACTTAAACAACCGCGGGATATTATTGTTTAACTTAGCATGAACACAAGAACATTTACCACTTAACCTTTCCAATATATTAATACGAGCAACTCTTAACCAATGCTAGGTTACAACCTTGAGTGAGTTCGCTTTTTGCACAGACAATACATATTCTTAACCCTAGGGATCTCCTTTTATAAGGGGACAAGGGAACCTACCGAATTTTGTTTGGGATTATGCTAGTAAGAATTCTGCTGATGGGATTTGGCTGATGATTCTGCTGAAGAGGGCTGGAATCTGTGAAAGATAACTTTCTGGCGGAAGAAAATAGGTTCTGCTTAGGTGTGTTTCTGCGGATATTAGATAAACGGTATTTGAATTTAGTTAGCATATGCATAGTTTTTAGAAGAATAATGCATATCTTATATCGTTATGAATTACGTTTTCTTGTGAAACGGTTTAGGGTTAGGGTTCTGTCTATAAAAGGAACATCTTTTTATTTTTATACGAGTTGAAAAAAGCAGTTTGAGTTTATATAAAGATTCCTAGGAGGATCAAAGATTCTTAGTATTCTGTGGTTATTCTTGGTTTGTTTCCGCTTTAGAATAGTATTGGGGACTTATATTAGTGGTCTGTTTGTGTACATAAACTTGTAACGATTCACGAGTGCTCAAATATCTATCAAGGGTCTTGTTTCACAAGTGGGTACAGGAGCCTCGGGGAGAGTCCTGTTGATACTAAACACATACCTTTTACCATCATAACCAAAACAACCAAACCATCATGCCTGGGATCTGACAATGAGACAGAAGTTACACTCAATCAAATCACACTCCTTTTTACAACAACTCAATCTTCACAAACGTAATGCAAAAATCCCT
>LBNU01038040.1:0-30978 GCA_014162995.1 Artemisia annua | reverse complement strand
TTAGATTCTAGAACTTGCGTTAGGACCATCTCAAATCCACAAGTGTGACTACATTCGTGTAGTTAAGATTTACTACATGATAAGAGGCATTAGGATTAACCCATTGTTTTACACCCGTATATTTATTATAATTACATTGACTTCATTGGTCAAGTAATTTTCCCACACCCTTTGCGTTGTATCCACTTTTGGTACACGATACCCCTAGTACAACCCTCCGAGCCTATCCTTTCGTTTCGACCTTTGAGCATCTTACTCAAAGTGAGAATTTGTTTACACCCCACTAAATGTACACCCAAATCGCCTTAGCCTACCTTGTATGCACCCACTTTTGGTGCATTATTGTGAAAACATTTGTTAAACCCTTAGTTAATTATCCGGTCAATTACATGGTTGCTAAGTTAAGTCATATCCTTGTACATATTGTTTTTGGACGATTGGGACTCATGGGTAAAGTACTAGCGTGATGAAGTAATGGGGAAGAGCAACATTATTACCCCCATACGTGCTAAACATTTTAAAAGTACTCCAAGTTTTTCGATTATCTTAATTCGAGTCATTAGAATAGTGATTGTAAAGTTATGTAAAGATTCAAGTGTAAGGGGAATGCAAATCCCCTATGATGTATTATTTTGGATGGTAGGGCAAGAGTGTATGAAAAAAAAATCGAAAAATCAAGAAAAAAAAAAAAAAATATGAAAAAGAAAGAAGAAAAACATACGGACTACCATCCCGTTTCCTTTTATGTTCCTTTTTAGTTTTTGTTATTTCATTTTTAGACTAAGATTGAGTCGAGTCTTGACTTAAGCAACGATGTAGAGTGCATGTATTTGATCATGATAATTAACTCGCCACCACTAAAATACCCTTTATTCCAACCAAACCGTGTTATCATATCCCTACACCTTACGTTACAACCCTTTATAAAGCCCTCTTTGATAGTTTATCTTAGGTGCTTACGCCTAGTGGAGGAGTAATTGATCCTTTCCCAAGCCTATGGTAATCTATTTGCTATGACAGGTAGTGAGTGTTATTTTCCGTTTCCATTTATGAGATATAAACTTTATGACATTTGAGAGATGTGAGAATCCAAACACTATTTGTGAGGTGCTAGTGTATGATTTCCGTGCTTGTTATGATTAGGGTCTAATAACTATTTGTTGTAATTACTTTTATATTCGTGTTAAATGACCCCTAACTCATATTTTGATTGGAATAAAAGCTCATTTGCTTGAGGACAAGAAAATCTCAAGTGTAAGGGTATTTGATGAGACGAAAAGTGTTACGCTTTTAGGGGGTCATTTAAACCCTAATTCGTATAAATGTGATCAAATATTGCCCTAAATCGTTCCTTTTGTCATTTTAGGTACTTCTGAGAGGAATTCTGGAAAACATGCACATTTGGACGTTTTTGGAGCATAAAAGTGAAGAAAACGACAAAGTCTTAAAGAAGCAGGATTTTACAACCTGACGGCGTCAGAAGTCACAAGGTGACGCCGTCAGCAAGTATGACAAAAGAGTGGAATTCAATTATCAAATGACGGGCCAGAAAGATTTCAAGAATTTACACCTGACGCCGTCAGGTGTTAATAGGTATAGGCTGTCAGGAACAAAGTTAAAGAGAGACGGCCCAGAAGGTTTTACATGCTGACCATGTCCCAAATGGATCTAGGCCATCCAAGAACCCTAATGGCGGCGAGCTGACGGCGTCAGACCCTGACGCCGTCTGAACTTAAAATCTATATATAGTTTTCTATTTTTCATTCATTATGTGTGGAACTTTGTGGAGAACTTTTAGGGCAAACCCTAAAGACGAATTTTCTGTTACGTTTAGGGTTTCCAACCCTTGGAACCCTAGTGCTTAATTAAAGATAAGTCTTCACTTTAATTCAATCAATATGTCTATGTGTTGGTTGTCTATCTATCTTGCTTATCTTTCAATTAACATGAGTAGCTAAATTCTCTAGTGTTTGCTTAGATCTAATGAAACCTAACTATTAATTATTGGTTGATTGGTGTGTGTTGTTGTTTGTTGGGATGATTAGTTCATCGATGTTAGACTCAAGAAAATTGGCCAACCTCCTTTATGGTAACGTGCTTGAACGTCTTGTGAAACATGTAGTCGAGGCATACTAGGCTATTAAGGTAGTATTTAACGCATGAGCCACTGTTTACAACCCCTATGGTTGTGCCGTGCATGGCATAGGGCGAGATAAGAGCTCATAGAATTAGAGAGATATGTATGCCACTCCATGAGTTATTCGGAATACACCCTTCATCCACACAAGTAACACACATATCAATTAACCGGTAGAAGATAGTTAGGGCGTAATGAAATCTAAGTAAACACAATTTTCTCCATATTGTTTTCACAACCACAATAGTTTAGATATTTATTTTCAATTGCATAAGTAGTAAACTTGGGTTAGTTGACTAACAACTAATTCCGCCCTTCTTCTAAAACCGAGATTTTAATTGCTTTCATAAAAATATAAAAACACAAAAAGAATCCTCTTCTACCCTTAGACCTTTACAGTAGTTTTTCTAACCTAACGAACACTATTCCCTGTGAGAGAACGATCAATCCCCCGTACTTACCACTATCCTATACTACATCGGTCAGGTACACTGCCTGGTGGGGTTGTAAGCCTCTTGAGATCCCTCGAGAGGTAAACCTGTTGTAAGGTCACAAAATCACGCATCAAGTTTTTGGCGCCGCTGCCGGGGAATAATTATTGTTTAGGTAGAATTTTTATTTTATTAGGTCTACTCGCTAGATTCCTTTCTAGTGAGATTTTTATTTTATTTTTCTAGGATTTCTTTAGTCTATCTTATTCATTGTGCCTTTGTTCGTAATACTTCTTCATGAATAATATTGATCGTTTGATCCCTGTTATTCGTGTTTTCAGCCGTAGGAATTTTCAGTTACCCAACCTACCCCCTATTGTTGAAAACAAAAACCCACCAAACCTATCACCTGATCATCACTTTGACAACCATTCTGATATGGACGAATCTGACCACGACACCGACCATGAAAATAGCCCTTTTTACTATTCGTCGGATTCCGATGAAGACCTAGGGAATGGGGAAGTAGTAGATGACCCTGAAGGGGATGAAAGAGCTAACCCTCTAAATTATGTTGGCCCTAGGATAAAGATTGAGAAAGATAGTTTGTTTAGCATGCAATTCCCTTGCAAAATCGGGTTTAGAAGCTTTGACGCTTACCTTAATTCATCTTTGCCAATGAACATCATTTCGCGTGCTGAATACAATAAAATCATGGTAAATGAGTTAGAGTATCAAGGAGATAATATTATTGCTAGGGCTAAGACTTGGCATGTGTTTGTGGGGAGCTTTACCTATCAAACGGACTTTATGGTTATGAAAGATCTAAGAGAGTTTATTGATAGTAACCTCACCCAAGTTGTGTTTGGGAAGCCCTTCAAAAGACTGACCAACTTAGATGAAAGACTAATAGAAGGGTTAATTACATTCTCAGATGGGGATGAGGATTTTGTTTATCAAATGCCCCGCGCACACCCTAGGTATAAAAACTTTTCTATTGAGAAATGTAATACGTTTCCCCCCTGTGATATATTGAGTGAGAACGATATTAGAAAAGGACTTAAGTACCCCCATGAGAAGAATAAGAGGTACTTTCGCGGATGCTTAGAGCTTAATGATGATTATAAGAAGGATGAGGCGACAATTAGGTGGCTCACGCTTGGATACGTGAGCATTAGTGACACTAGATGAGAGCACGTGACTTTGAGTCTAGCTACAAGACTCGTTAATAAAGAAAAGCGCTTCTTGGGAGGCAACCCAAGCTTTGTGTGTTTTTTTTGTTTGTTTATTTGATTTTATTTGTTTCCGTATGTATGATATTTCTTGTTATTGATTCATGATTCAAACTAACTTGTGAAAATGCTTTATTTTGTTTTTAACTTCGTCTTAACTACATATAAAGGTATTTTGCAAAAGCTAAGTGTAAGGGAAATCTAAATCGGTTTATAAGAACGAATGAACATGAATCATAACAATGTAAATTAACATACATATTAGTATTTGTTTGAGTCAAATGCTTGTATCGAGTCATAATGAATTTTTGCAGGAATTCCAGGAAGTAAGCTCTAGTTTTTCCAGAATTTTTCCGGAAACTTAACATGAGAATTCTGTCAGATCATTTCTGACGGCGTCAGGCATTACAACCTGACGGCGTCAGGCAATAATTTTCTGCAATTTTTGAAAGTTTTGTTTTTCTTCCGGAAATAAAAAGTTTTTGTTAATTCTCTAACTTATAATCTCCAGGAATTCTGCAAAAATATTCATTCCACAAGCATTATATCCTATTATAGATTATACCGCCGATTTTATGCGAGGTTGGCCTTTATCTTTTTTTCAGGTTAACAGGTTATTTTGGACAAGAAGATGATTTATATTTTGGAAGGGAAGCTTTGAGCGTTCATCTTTCTTGGAAGAAGATCTAACCATGTTACCTCACTATCCACATCAAACGAATCAGGGGAGTATTTGATTTCATTCTTTCATTTTATTTACTTTTACATCTTCTATTTGAACATTGGGGACAATGTTCGGTTTAAGTGTAAGGGGGGTAAATGAAGGCACCTTAGAGAATACAATTGCGCTTGATTTTTGTTTGTTTGATAGTAAATTTGTAATAAAACCGAGAGAAATATTTGTTAGGGCAATTTTAGCGCCAATTTAAAATTTTTTACAACATTTAGAAGTGAAACCTTGGTCTTAATGAGCGTCTCATGGATAGGAAATTGTATGACTAGCACAAAACCGTACCACTAAAAAATTTTCCACCCCAAATATGTGAGGTTCGCCCCTAGAATTGGTAGGAAAAGCATCCATCTTTGGTGCTATGATGTGAGTACCGGTAGCATTTAGATTCTAGAACTTGCGTTAGGACCATCTCAAATCCACAAGTGAGACTACATTCGTGTAGTTAAGATTTACTACATGATAAGAGGCATTAGGATTAACCCATTGTTTTACACCCGTATATTTGTTATAATTACATTGACTTCATTGGTCAAGTAATTCTCCCACACCCTTTGCGTTGTATCCATTTTTGGTACACGATACCCCTAGTACACCCCTCCGAGCCTATCCTTTCGTTTCGACCTTTGAGCATCTTACTCAAAGTGAGAATTTGTTTACACCCCACTAAATGTACACCCAAATCGCCTTAGCCTACCTTGTATGCACCCACCTTTGGTGCATTATTGTGAAAACATTTGTTAAACCCTTAGTTAATTATCCGGTCAATTACATGGTTGCTAAGTTAAGTCATATCCTTGTACATATTGTTTTGGGACGATTGGGACTCATGGGTAAAGTACTAGTGTAATGAAGTAATGGGGAAGAACAACATTATTACCCCCATACGTGCTAAATATTTAAAAAATACTCCAAGTTTTTCGATTATCTTAATTCGAGTCATTAGAATAGTGATTGTAAAGTTATGTAAAGATTCAAGTGTAAGGGGAATGCAAATCCCCTATGATGTATTATTTTGGATGGTAGGGCAAGAGTGTATGAAAAAAAAATCGAAAAATCAAGAAAAATACAAAAAAATATGAAAAAGAAAGAAGAAAAACATACGGACTACCATCCCGTTTCCTTTTATGTTCCTTTTTAGTTTTTGTTATTTCATTTTTAGACTAAGATTGAGTCGAGTCTTGACTTAAGCAACGATGTAGAGTGCATGTATTTGATCATGATAATTAACTCGCCACCACTAAAATACCCTTTATTCCAACCAAACCGTGTTATCATATCCCTACACCTTACGTTACAACCCTTTATAAAGCCCTCTTTGATAGTTTATCTTAGGTGCTTACGCCTAGTGGAGGAGTAATTGATCCTTTCCCAAGCCTATGGTAATCTATTTGCTATGACAGGTAGTGAGTGTTATTTTCCGTTTCCATTTATGAGATATAAACTTTATGACATTTGAGAGATGTGAGAATCCAAACACTATTTGTGAGGTGCTAGTGTATGATTTCCGTGCTTGTTATGATTAGGGTCTAATAACTATTTGTTGTAATTACTTTTATATTCGTGTTAAATGACCCCTAACTCATATTTTGATTGGAATAAAAGCTCATTTGCTTGAGGACAAGCAAATCTCAAGTGTAAGGGTATTTGATGAGACGAAAAGTGTTACGCTTTTAGGGGGTCATTTAAGCCTTAATTCGTATAAATGTTCAAATATTGCCCTAAATCGTTCCTTTTGTCATTTTAGGTACTTTTGAGAGGAATTCTGGAAAACATGCACATTTGGACGTTTTTGGAGCATAAAAGTGAAGAAAACGACAAAGTCTTAAAGAAGCAGGATTTTACAACCTGACGGCATCAGAAGTCACAAGGTGACGCCATCAGCAAGGATGACAAAAGAGTGGAATTCAATTATCAAATGACGGGCCAGAAAGATTTCAAGAATTTACACCTGAAGCCGTCAGGTGTTAATAGGTATAGGCCGTCAGGAACAAAGTTAAAGAGAGACGGCCCAGAAGGTTTTACATGTTGACCACGTCCCAAATGGATCTAGGCCATCCAAGAACCCTAATGGCGGCGAGCTGACGGCGTCAGACCCTATAAGCTGACGCCGTCCGAACTTAAAATCTATATATAGTTTTCTATTTTTCATTCGTTATGTGTGGAACTTTGTGTAGAACTTTTAGGGCAAACCCTAAAGACGAATTTTCTGTAACTTTTAGGGTTTCCAACCCTTGGAACCCTAGTGCTTAATTAAAGATAAGTCTTCACTTTAATTCAATCAATATGTCTATGTGTTGGTTGTCTATCTATCTTTCTTATCTTTCAATTAACATGAGTAGCTAAATTCTCTAGTGTTTGCTTAGATCTAATGAAACCTAACTATTAATTATTGGTTAATTGGTGTGTGTTGTTGTTTGTTGGGATGATTGTTTCATCGATGTTAGGCTCAAGAAAACTGGCCAACCTCCTTTATGGTAACGTGCTTGAACGTCTTGGGAAACATGTAGTCGAGGCATACTAGGCTATTAAGGTAGTATTTAACGCATGAGCCACTGTTTACAACCCCTATGGTTGTGCCGTGCATGGCATAGGGCGAGATAAGAGCTCATAGAATTGGAGAGATATGTATGCCACTCCATGAGTTATTAGGAATACACCCTTCATCCACACAAGTAACACACATATCAATTAACCGGTAAAAGATAGTTAGGGAGTAATGAAATCTAAGTAAACACAATTTTCTCCATATTGTTTTCACAACCACAATAGTTTAGATATTTATTTTCAATTGCATAAGTTGTAAACTTGGGTTAGTTGACTAACAACTAATTCCGCCCTTCTTCCAAAACCGAGATTTTAATTGCTTTCATAAAAATATAAAAACACAAAAAGAATCCTCTTCCACCCTTAGACCTTTAGAGTAGTTTTTCTAACCTAACGAACACTATTCCCTGTGAGAGAACGATCAATCCTCCGTACTTACCACTATCCTATACTACATCGGTCAGGTACACTGCCTGGTGGGGTTGTAAGCCTCTTGAGATCCCTCGAGAGGTAAAACCTGTTGTAAGGGCACGAAACCACGCATCAGTGCACTTTCGTGGAATGATAGTTGATGGTTCATCAACAGTTTCACTAGCATTGCTGGAGCAGTTCAAAGGTGTAGGTTGGTTTCCGAGTGCAGCAGCCAGGCCTTCAGCAATCATTCTCCGGATATCTTCTGGAGTCAAAGATGGGATTGATCCTGATGCTGGAGTGGGTGCTGGTGTTGGTGTTGGAGTTGGTTCAGGTGAGGTAGTTGTTCTCCTTGTGCGAGGCATTTTCTGTTCAAGATCAACAGAAATGTAAGTTTAGTCTTCCATGCTGGAATATCTCAAGCAAAAGTTACATATCGATGATGTTGTTGTTACGTGTAATTACACCGTTTGTGTCTATTTTAAACCAGGTCTTTATTTTACCACTTGGTCATGAAATTACTAAGGCCTACAATGATTCATCGTCTACAAAAGATTGGCTTGAAATTTCGTGCTTTTTCATCATCTACAAAAGCTTAGCTTGAAATTTCTCATATATATATCCCCTTTTATTTGTTGTTTTTCCGAAACCATCTTTGTTAAAGATTTCTTTCTACATAAAGAACCATAATCTTCTTAGTTATCACAACATGTTTGAACATCATTCTCACACACATGCACATAATATTTCCGTTGTTGGCAATATAGTCACCTTATGTTTGAATAAAATTCACAACACACATGGATAAGATCATCACAACATGTTTTGAATACCATTCACAACATATGTTAAAATCAACCACGGGAATGTAAATCAACATAGGAAATGTAGTAAAACCAAATACCATAATATACATTAATACTTTGTCCGTTGTTGTTCTAGAGAAACAAAAGAAACACACAAACGTCACAAGTCACTTATTAAGTTACATATTTTGGCATAGTTCGTCCCATACTACATAAAACACATGATTTTTATCTTAATTCCTGGTGCCTTGCTTGCTCCTTGATCATGGCAATCTCATCCATCAGGGCTTGAATCTCCCATCTTTGGAATTCATGAACTCCCCTAATTCTTGCTTTAAGTTCTCGAAGTCGGTTCTCGTAATACTCCGGTGGTGGTATAGTTGGAGTGACACAGTTTGTTGCAGTGGTTGAAGATTCTCCAGTTTCATAAACTCTTGGGGGAAAACCTGGAGGGTGAGAGGGAACATTTCCTGGGGGTACCATCCCTCGGGAAAAAGGTGCATCCGGGAAAGTTTGAGTAAGTAAGTTGAACCAAAAGTCCGGCTCAACCCGTGGAAGAGAACATGTTGGAGATGGTGGAATAGCTTCATAGTGTTCCGGCGATGATTGTGGTGATGCTCCAAAAACATCAAGGGGAGAACTTGGTGATAATCGTCGATAACTTCGACGAGGAGTATGGATATGTATCGGACTTGTAGGTGTCCTCCTGAATGGCCTCATGAAAGGTTCAGGTTCATACAGTTCAAGTATTCTAACTCTCCTTCCACGGTAAACCCGATTGAGTGGAGGTGGTGGTGGTAAAGTGGGTGGAGTTACCGTTCCTGGGTTAGGGGACCAACGCCAGGTTGACACCAGCCAATCGTCGGTTGACGAAGAGTTGGAGTTGTCAGTTGGTATAGTTGGAGTTACCAAAGGTGTAGTGGTGACAGGTGGGATCACTGACGAAGCAGTGTCTTCAACCTCAAGTTCGGAAGAGGAGGTAGTGTGGTGTGAATGGGTAGACATGGTACTACTCTAATAACCCAATTAATAGTAACATAAGTTGCTAATCTAGCATTTAGCATATAGTTCATATAACAGATGTAACATTTCTAATTAAATGTCGTAGTTGAGTAGGCATGGAGAGCTCGCGGTGGTGTGGTGTAATAGGTCCGTTTAAAAGTGTAGTTATAGTCCAGTGTTTGAAAATACACTTGGTTCTCTATAACCAGGGCTCTGATACCAATCTGTAACACCCTCAAAATTTAGTTTAGCAGCGGAAGACTTAATTGGGTGTTACGTAGAGGATCACAGTCATAATTATAGAAAACGACTCAAAGAGACGTTTTTGAGTTCATTTTATTGAATTCAAATGCAAGGGTTTTCAATGTTTAATACATCACATTATTAGTTGAAAATGACTGTTTGTGAATATTACACCACCGACACAAAGGTCAAATGCCCACTCCATGCCTCCTGAGCTTGCTTCAATTACCTGAGATACATGCTAAAAAGTCAGCAAAATTGTTGAGTGAATCTATAGCGTTTGTAATTAAAATCAGATGAACACAATCAAGTATTTCACAGATGTATAGTAGTTAGATCCGTATGCTTATTGCCATTAGTCTCATGAACACAACGTTAACAAGTATGTGAGTCGTGTAATGGCATCAACACGGTATAAGTTGCCCTTGGGTGAGGAGTTTGCCAGTTCTCCTAGTGTATCAAATAATAGTGCATTTGTCTACCAGGTGTGGGCTAGAACAAATGGGTCTATCAAGCACCAATAGATCTATTCACAGTTATTCGCGTTCACTCGCAAGTGACTAAGGTTCATGATAGAAGGGACTTTCAAGTTGGCGTGTGTCTTATGCAATAGTTGTGTAGCATACAATAGTGTAAACAGTTGATCAAAATACTTGTGTTCATATATTGTAGCATGTATCCCACCCACATAGTTTGTAAAACAAGTAAAAAGTGTAAGACTAAAGACTCACTTCAGATGTGTGTGTGTAGGTAGGCAATCAAGTAATATCAAGTGTAACGGGTGAATGGCTCCAACACGCAACCTGGGTAATATGAGAAACCTTAGTTTCCTGTAGTGGTGTGGTTTGTATTTGTGTAATGCCTTAAGTACATAAACAATATTATACATAATATTGTCTGGTCTTTATGTGTGATGATGATAAGTCGTGTCAGACTTGTAGAGTTGTATACTCTAGCAGGGTGTGTAGGGTTTCCAGTTCTTGATCTTGGTGAAAGTGATATATGAATGTGATTAGTGAAAGGTGATCTTTTGTTATCTAGTTAGTTCTCAAATATTTACTTCTTGTAATTAATGTGATTAAAATAATCATTTTTACTTAAGTTTGTGAAATTACAAGTTTAGTCCTTACACTTTGTAAAGTTTACATTTTTAACCCAGGTGTTTATAAAAATGACATTTAAGTACCTCAAGTTCATAATTATTTTATTTATAACTTTACTTTGTCAAATTTACAGTTTTGACACTCTTTTTCCAATATTTACACTTTTAGTCCTTGAACTTTCAAAGTTGACACTTTTAGTCCTTATGAAATGTATATTTACAATTTTAGTACTTATAATATCAAATTAGTCAATAATTGACAAAAACATTTCAAAGATACTATTTTGACACCAAATTTACAGAATTTATAGTTTTGGTCCTTGTAGTTTATAAAGTTTGCAAAACTAGTCCTTTATATGTAAAATGTTCATTTTAGGTCCTTGTAGTCTCAAATTTATACAAATGACTCAAAATAACTTATATTTACTGTTTGTAACCTTAATTTGCAGAAATTACAGTTTATACCCTTAGTTTGCATAGTTGGCAGTTTTAGTCCTTTAACTTTATATCTTTTGCATTTTTAGTCCAAAATAACATTTTAGTTTATGACTTCATTCCAAATGATTTTTCAAGTTCCCAAAAGCTTAGAAAATTCAGTGTGAGCTTATCAGTAGCTTGTATGAGCTTAAAGCTTATTATTTAGCTTATTATAGTGTTAATGGGCCTGAAGTGAAACGTTAAGGCCCATTGGGTGTTCTATGGGTCCAGTGGGCTTCCAACTGGTCCTAGTGGTTCTTGGGCCTATATAGGGCCTTGCCAAAATGTGTGGGTGTGGTTTTGGGCCGTGGAACAGGCCACAACTAAAGGTGATGTTTGATGGGCTTTAGCCCATTAAGGGTGTTGTGATGTTTCTGTGACCGTGTAAGATAGCCACAAAATGAGCTTGTGAAATAGCTTATATGAGCTTGTGAGAGTGTAAGCTTTGTGTAACTCGTTTGTTTAGGTTCCAAAGTAACAGTAGGTATAAAAATATGGATATGTTATTCGTATAAATAGGGATTAACGAGACCAAATGAAAGTGATGAAATCATGTGTAAAACACTTAGAATATTTTAGGCAGTTTTCATATTGAGTCCAAGTAACTTGTGAACGTGTGATATTTAGTATCTTAGGATTTTGTTAAGCTTATAATGAGTTCATGGTTCCTTTCTTAGGTGTATAGAGATGTGGGTGAATGTTTTTGTGAGNTGGTTCCTTTTTAGGTGTATAGAGATGTGGGTGAATCTTTTTGTGAGACATGAACTTAACGAGACATAGGAAAACATAGATCAAAGAGTTGGTGATATGTTCGAATGGAAATCATGAAAATGAGATCAAAAATAGAACTAAGTGTTGGAAACACTTGCTACACCTTCAAAGGTGGGATGTATTCGAGTTGTAGAGGCTTGGTGAGGACTTGTGAGCTTGTGATGAGCTTGTTCTACCTTGCTTCTTCTCGGTACAAAGGCCACGAGCAAAGAAAGTTTGTGTGTGAGTTTTACGTTGGATTTTCTTGCATGGGAGTATACAACCTGAAGATAGGGACTCAAGTTGAAGAGACAAAGAGAATATGTTAGGGATAACGAGTGGGGGGCTTAGGATAGGTTGATTGGATAGCAAGTTGGGGTTCCAAGTGTGTATTTGGGGTCAGTTTAAGGGTGACGAGGCTTTAGGGTTCTAGAAACATGATTTAATTTCGATTCCTTGTATAGGAGTAAGGCTAGGGTATATTGTGAAGCCTTGAGGTGCTTGTGGAGTCATATGGTCTAGTGTGAAAGAGTTTGAGAGTGTGTTTAGGTCGCCGAAATATCAAAGGGTCCGTTTGTTATTGTAACATGACCAAATGGTCACTTGTGATCGAGTTGTGGTCTTCGGGTGTCGTGGTGAGTTATTGATTAGGTTATAAGGTCTTGTGAGTCACTGAGAGAGTTTGTAGGAGTCGTGGTTCACTTAGGAGTCCAAATGAGATTTAACGTGACCAAAACAATAATAGATATGGTCGAATTATTGGTTGTGAGTTCTTGGGACCTTGGAAACGTGGTTTGCTTAGATAGAAAGTCTTAAAATGAGTATTGATGGGGTTCCAATTGCTTTGGAAGGTTTTAAATGGTCTTGTACATGTTTGGAGTTTTTGTGTGCACGTTTTTATATATATCGTGATAAAGAAAATGAGTTAGGGCACGTTTGTGGGTTTGATGAGTTGTGAGTTGATTAGAATCACTAAGGAAGTAAGTTTAGAGGGTTTGGAACTCATTAGGATCAATGGCAACGTGTTTTGCAAAGTGTGACCAAAGTTGTGTACGTTTTTGGAAACGTGCGAGCTCGCTACAAAAGGGTCTTGTTTTACTATTCATATGTACGTATTAGGTTGAGATAAATGTTGATCTCGATTCTTTTGTGTACAAAGAATGAGATAGAGCCTTTTGTTTCATAGGTTGTGTGTAAAAATCACGAATACGAAGGCTAAAGTAAACGTGCATAGGCTTGTGAATTCGTATATTTCATTTGTTATCATATTGGGCCGTTAGTGGGTTTATGAGATTCTTTGGCCCAATTGTAGTTTAAATGTGATCCGTGTGATGTTAATGGGCTAGTGTAGGCCCAATGAGTGTTGTGTGGCCCATTGGGTCATGTGGGGCCCACTTGTGAACAATGTGGGTCCTACAGTGAATATTATAATATATTTGGTAGTTGTGGGGCCTACAGGGGTGTATTTCAGTTGTGTGAGTGTTGTGGGGTCCACCAAGAGGTATGTGGGTCCCATGAATGTGTATTGTAATTCATACTTGTATTGTGGGGTCAACTGAGGTAGAAATCTCATATGTGGTTGTTGTGAGTGCAAAGTGTGGCACTTGTGATCAAAACTGATCCATAGTTGTTTTGTACCTTGTCCAGGTCATTGTGGGTTGTGTGTGAGCTCATTCAAAGTAAGTGTGAATCACATAGCACATAATGATTCAGAGTTGCATGGTGTAAACAAAAGTTTAAAATTTTGCCTAAAAATGGTTGTATGAACAGTAATACATAATTACTTCAAGTTTAGTGTTTCCTAATAATTGGGTTTTTAGCAGGATATTACAAAAGGCCACACAAAAACAAAATTCATGTGGCCATTGGATGATCAAAAGTCATAAAAAATACACATTCCTTCAGTTTAAACATCATATGGTCACACTTATTAACACTTTTGGTCACTTTATGCTTATTTGTATGTTACTAAATACACCCCAAAAATATGATTTGTGTGACTAAATGTTACCAAAGGCCACACAAAAACAAAATTCATGAGGCCATTGGATGATCAATAGCCACACAAAATACACATTCCTTCACTTTAAACATCATATGTTCACACTTATTCACACTTTTTGTCACTTTATGCTTAGTTGTATATGACTAAATACACCCTAAAAACATGCTTTGTGTGACTAAATGTTACCAAAGGTCACACAAAAACAAAATTCATGTGGCCATTGGATGATCAATAGTGACACAAAATACACATTTCTTTATTTTAAACGGCATATGGTCACATTTATTAACACTTTTGGCCACTTTATGCTTAATTGTATGTGACTAAATACCCAAAGTAAACATGATTTGTGTGACTAAATATTATAAAATGCCACACAAACATAAAATTCATGTGGCCATTGGATGAAAAATAGTCACACAAAATACACATTTCTTCACTTTAAACAGCATGTGGTCACACTTATTAACACTTTTGGTCATTTTATGCTTAATTGTATGTAACTAATACCCAAAATGTATTTGGCATGGCTTCTGTTCTTTGTGCCAACATATTTGGCACATTGTTATCCGCCTTGCCCAAAAAACATTTGGCACGCTTTTGCATCCGTTATAAAATTTATTTGGCACGGTTTTGCATTCGTCAATTAATTATTTGGCACGAATTGCGTAATCATTGCTAATATGGATTAACACCATTTTCCATTACAAACAGGTTTTAGTACATCATCACATCAACTAACCATCTCAAAAGTGGTCAAATATAAGTCAATCGAAGCCAAAAATAGATTAAACTAATTTTTATTAATCAACCATAAAATCAATTCAACATGGTCACTTAAATACCATAAAGTTGAAAACATTAGGCCCAACATCCTTTTAAACCATAGTCTTTAGAATGACAAAACCATAGCTAGAACTCAATANCAAAATACACATTCCTTCACTTTAAACATCATATGTTCACACTTATTCACACTTTTTGTCACTTTATGCTTAGTTGTATATGACTAAATACACCCTAAAAACATGCTTTGTGTGACTAAATGTTACCAAAGGTCACACAAAAACAAAATTCATGTGGCCATTGGATGATCAATAGTGACACAAAATACACATTTCTTTATTTTAAACGGCATATGGTCACATTTATTAACACTTTTGGCCACTTTATGCTTAATTGTATGTGACTAAATACCCAAAGTAAACATGATTTGTGTGACTAAATATTATAAAATGCCACACAAACATAAAATTCATGTGGCCATTGGATGAAAAATAGTCACACAAAATACACATTTCTTCACTTTAAACAGCATGTGGTCACACTTATTAACACTTTTGGTCATTTTATGCTTAATTGTATGTAACTAATACCCAAAATGTATTTGGCATGGCTTCTGTTCTTTGTGCCAACATATTTGGCACATTGTTATCCGCCTTGCCCAAAAAACATTTGGCACGCTTTTGCATCCGTTATAAAATTTATTTGGCACGGTTTTGCATTCGTCAATTAATTATTTGGCACGAATTGCGTAATCATTGCTAATATGGATTAACACCATTTTCCATTACAAACAGGTTTTAGTACATCATCACATCAACTAACCATCTCAAAAGTGGTCAAATATAAGTCAATCGAAGCCAAAAATAGATTAAACTAATTTTTATTAATCAACCATAAAATCAATTCAACATGGTCACTTAAATACCATAAAGTTGAAAACATTAGGCCCAACATCCTTTTAAACCATAGTCTTTAGAATGACAAAACCATAGCTAGAACTCAATATAATCACTAAGATGATTTATTACTAACAAACTCGAATAAAGCTCGTTGAATCACGTTGATGAACTCAAATAAGTACATTTTATTATCATCATTTATCCTATTTATTTAACTTGTTTTACTCTATTATGTATGAGAATCGGTGCTTTAATGTTTGCTTTAGTGATTCTCAGGTAAAAACAGGTAAAATGTGAAACTTGGCGATTTTGGACTAATTACGGGGCAAAATGAGCAAGATGTCAAAAGTCTACTGAAACCCAGAAGATGCGCCGTATCTAACTCAACAGATACGCCGCAATACCATACTTAGATGAATTCGAAGACCATTGCCTGACTTTGAAGAATGCGCCGCATGGAATTCTACCATGCGCCGCATATGAAACTTTGGTCAAAGAAGAAGATCAAGCTCGTTCTACTGCAGATACGCCGCATCACACAATTGACATACGGCGTATCACTATCAAGATTTCACCAGAAACAATCCAAGACAACTAAAGGACATGCGCCGCATAAAGATTCAAGTTATGCCGCATCTAATGGCGGTGTACGAATATTCCAGAATATAATAAGCTTGGACCCCACGCGAAGTTATGTCAATGCGCTGCATCTGCTCATTACATGCGCCGCATCGAACCCTCAGACAGAAACTATAAATACCCCAAGACCTAGACAAATTTGGTGTGCACCATAACCCTAAGGAGGCGAATTCAGACGAACAAGCAACACAAGACACACCCCAAACGAAAATCTTAGAGCTGTAAGAAGGTCCTACATGTATTCAATTTATTAAGTAGTTTTGTTTTATTGTAATAGTAAGCTTTAATTCATCAGGTACGCAAAATCAAATGCCTGCCTTAAAATTGCTTTCCCATCAATTAAAGTTTATATGTTTGATGTCTTTGGTGAACTTATATTAGTGCATTGATTACCTCTGTGTCTAGCTGAGCACTGCTTGGGCTGCCATACCCCTTCCTTGCCTATTTTGTTGGGAATAAAGCTAACAGTTACCACTGATAAGCTTGTGGAAGACACTGCTGAAGAATGCACTAGCAGTGGAAACACATTACCACTAGTAGTACATATTATTACCACTGCTGTTAGGATAACTGTGATGTATTCATATGTAGATAAGTATAGAAAAGATCTTTTGTAAATTCTCTATAGATATTATTATACTTATCTTGTAAAGGACTCCTTGTGCTATAAAAGGAGGTCCTAGGTCATTGTTCTAGGTACAAATTAACCCTAGAGAGCTTCAAGGTGTAACCCTAGTGATAAGCAAGATCACTCGTATTATTATCAGTAATATTAAAGCTTTGTGTTAAACTTACATACAACTGTTCTCACTTGCATTACATCATACAATCCATATTTTAAGTATTGTTAAGTATATTCCGCGTGCTTAATAATATAACTCAAAGTATCACCCTAACACAAGGTGTGTGTTTAGATCCATTAAGTGGTATCAGAGCCAGGTTCTGATACTTTGATTTAGAAGATCCAAGGCAAAAGCTTAACCAATTCACTCAGATCTATGGAGATGGAAAACAACCAGTCCAACTCTGCTCCAAGACTTCTTAAGCTCAAACTCAATGAGTTTGAGATGTGGAGAATAATGATTGAGCAATACTTTCTCATTCAAGATTATGCTTTGTGGGAGATCATTTTAACTGGTGACTCTTTCAAACCTACTCAGAAGACTAAGAAAGTTGGTGACAAAGAAGTAATCACAGTTTCTGCACCTTCTACTAGTGATGAAAGAACACAGAAGAAGAATGATATGAATGCCAGAAGTTTGTTACTAATGACTCTTCCTAAAGACCAGATCATTGCTTTCAGCAAATTCAAGACTGCAAAGGAACTTTTTGAAGAGATATGTTCAGTGTTTGGTGGCAATGATGCTACAAAGAAGACTCAAAAGACATTGTTGAAGCAAAGTTATGAAAACTTCTCTGCTTCAAACAATGAATCTCTTGATAGCATCTTCACCAAACTCCAGAAGATTGTCACACAATTGACTGTGTTTGGAATTGAGGTAGAAAAGGAAGACCTCAATTTGAAGTTTCTAAGAAGTTTGCCTGCTGAGTTTCATACTAATGTTACAGTCTGGGAGAATAAACCAGAAATTGAAACAATGAAGCTCAAGGATCTTTACAATAACTTCAAACTCATTGAACAAAGATTGAAGAAGGCAGGGAAGCTTGGTTCAAGCTCTAGTAGCTTGGCATTGGTGTCAACCTCAGTTGACAATGATGATTCTGAAGATGACAGTGATGATGAGATTGCCACTGCTGGTTCTATAGTTTCCACTAGTAATGCTATTGTTACCACTGCAGGTTCAAAGAAGAAAGTTGCTGGTATTGGATATCCTACCTTTTATGCTTTTATCGCAACACAAGTTAATGGCTCTATATTAACTCATGAATAAATAGAGCAAATTGATGATGATTACTTGGAGGAGATGGACATAAAGTGGCAAATAGCCCTTCTTAGCATGAGAGCTAGGAAATTCTACAAGAAGACTGGCAAGCCAATTCACATAAATGGAAGTGAAACTGCAGGGTTTGATAAAAAGAAAGTAGAATGTTTCAACTGTCACCAGATGGGACATTTTGCTAGAGAATGCAGAAGACCAAGGAAGCAGGACAATAGATCTACCTGGTACAAGCAAAAGAAGGAACCAACTGTGGAGGAACCAAAGGCAATGCTGGCAATTGATGGTGTGAGCTATGATTGGAGTTTCATGGCTGATGGTGAAGAGGAACAACCTTCAGATGCTGCTTTCATTGCTACAGAACATGCTCTCATGGCCTTCTCTAACTCTGAGGTACAAAACTTTGAAAGTTGTTCTAAAACATGTAGGGCTTCTAGAGAATGTGAAAGGCTAAATGAATCATTAGAAAACCATAGACAAGAGTTGTTTGCTGCTAACTATAATGTTTCAAATCTTAGAAGAGGTATATCAGTGTTAGAAAAACAACTAGAGCATTATAGAGAAAATGAGACAAAATTTAATGATGATATGGTTATTCTTAAAAGAGAGTTAGATCATAAGATAGGAGTAAATGAGGCATTTAAAGAAGAGCTTGAAAGACTTAGAAAGGTAAATGAAAATGTTAACTTATCTGTTGACACTTTATATTATCAGTCTAAGTCTATTGATAAAATTTGGGAAGCACAAATCACTAACAAAGCTAAGTCTGGTTTAGGATATAATACAGTTCCTCCACCACTAAGGGGTGTTCCAGCACCTCCTGGCATAGATTTAGCACATACAGGTCTAGAAGTGTTTCAGGAACCTATTCTTGAATATGGTCCTCCCAAATTTGTGAAAAGTGAGGAAGAGGTTTGATGCGCGTGATGTGTCGTTGCGGTTTAGCAGTTTAATGCCTACTCAATTTTACATTTATATTTAGCCGACTTATCAATAACACACACACACACACTTAACGAGTAGTGTACCCGGTCAGTTTGCATATAATGGTAAGCAGAGTGTCGATCACTAAGAGTGGAACGTATTATCTAATTATCCTAGTCAGTATTTTAATATCTAAGTTAGCTTTACAGTCTAATCTAATGATAGGGGGTTCAGCCTAAGAGACTGTCACGGTTTGGTTATCTAATTAAACAGTAAATACTAATGAGAACAAATCATCGAATAGCATACACGTACACAGATAGATAGTAGAGACAATAAGGAGGCATGTCCTGATAATTAAGAAAGCTTGTCACTTGTTTTAATGCTAGTTTTATATGAAGTGTATAAAATTAATCCGTACTCGTTGGCTATTATATCGGCGAGTAAACCCTTAATGATTACTTATGAATATCCTACTCATCCAAAGACATCGGAGTGAGTAGGCGAGGAAGGAGTATGGCGGCTCAGCAGTGCTCAGCTAGACACAGAGGTAATCAATGCACTAATATAAGGAAACCAAAGACATCAAACATATAAACTTTAATCGATGGGAAAGCAATTTTAAGGCGGGCATTTGATTATTGCGTACTCACAAACTACCGGCCATCAATCCTGATGGATTCAAAGCTTACTATTACAATAAAACAAAACTACTTAATGAATTAAATACATGTAGGACCTTCTTACAGCTCTAAGATCTTCGTTTGGGGTGTCTCTTGTGTTGCTTGTTCGTCTGAATTCGTCTCCTTAGGGTTATGGTGCACACCAAATTCGTCTAGGTCTTGGGGTATTTATAGTTTCTGTCTGAGGGTTCGATGCGGCGCATGTAATGATGAGATGCGGCACATTAACTTAACTTCGCGTGGGGTCCAAGCTTATTATATTCTGGAATATTCGTACACCGCCTTTAGATGCGACGTAACTTGAATCTTTATGCGGCGCATGTCCTTCAGTTGTCTTTGATTGTTTCAGGTGAAGTCTTGATAGTGATACGCCGTATGTTAATTGTGTGATGCGGCGTATCTGGAGTAGAACGAGCTTGATCTTCTTCTTTGACCAGAGTTTCATATGTGGCGCATGGTAGAATTCCATGCGGCGCATTCTTCAAAGTCAGGCAATGGTCTTCGAATTCATCTAAGTATGATATTGCGGCGTATCTGTTGAGTGAGATATGGCGCATCTTATGGGTTTCAGTAGACTTTTGATATCTTATTCATTTTGCTCCGCAATTAGTCCAAAATCGCCATGTTTCACCTTTTACCTGTTTTTACCTGAGAATCACTAAAGTAAACATTAAAGCACCGATTCTTATACATAATAAGGTAAAACAAGTTAAATAAATAGGATAAATGATGCTAATAAAATGTACTTATTTGAGTTCATCAAGGTTAAGCATGAACCTGATGTTTTTGAAAGTGCAAGTGACTCATCTGTAGTAGATGAGAGTGTTACAAAGAATGAAGAGACTTCTATCCCACAAGTTGTTAATACCATTACAGAGGAACCTAGGAAACAAATTAATAAGCCTAGACAAACTGTAAGTTATGCTGAGATGTATAGAAACAAGTCAACAACTCTTAGGGGTAACCAGAGGAGTTGGAATCATGTAAAATCTCAACAACTAGGTAGCGAGTTTGTAATAAACAATAAAGCATGTTATATCTGTGGTAGTTTTGAACATTTACATGCTAATTGTGACTATCATGTTGGGAGAAGGGAAGTTTATGGGAAAAAGAGGGTGGATTCAAACAAGTTTCAAAACAAATCACACCCTAATACACACAGCAACATGATCCCAAGAGCAGTTCTATTAAGAAGTGAGCTTAAACCTTTTGCCACTGCTAAAAATGTTAACACTGCTCATCCTAAATCACCTGTTTCAAGTAAAAAACTTAAAACAACTTTTGTTAAATCTGCTCAAACAGGAAAAAGGACTTTTTACAACAAAAGGGTTCAATATAATCAACAGTGGGTACCAAAATTTAAACCAGCAGTTACCACTGCTCATTCAAAAATTCCCACTGCTAGTGTTGTAAACAAGAACAGGGGTAATATGGGAAATGCTGTGAAGGCCTCAGCACGTTGGGAATGGAAACCTAAAGGAATTAACACAACAATCAATCCCAATGGTGTATCAATGACCTTTGATAGATTTAACTATATTGATACACGAGGCAGATCCAAGTCAATCATGGCTTGGGTCTCCAAAGGAAACTAACTCCTTTATTAAATGTGGATGTTCAAGGCACATGACTGGCAACAAGTCCTATCTATCCAATTTTGAATATTTTGATGGACAGTCTGCAGCTTTGGAGGAGGAGTAAATGGTAAAGTTACTGGTAAAGGTGTCATTAAAACTGGTAACTTGGATTTTGAACCTGTGTACTATGTAAAAGAGCTTAAGTATAATCTCTTTAGTGTGTCACAGATGTGTGACAAGAAAAACAATGTTCTTTTTATTGAAGATATGTGTTTTGTTCTTTCTAAGGATTTTAAGATGCCTGATGAAAGTCAGATTCTGCTTAAAATTCCTAGAAAAGGCAACTTATATAGCTTTGATATGAATAACATTGTTGCTAAAGATGATCATGCTTGCTTTATTGCAAAGGCCACAGTGGATGAATCCATGCTATGGCATAGAAGACTTGGTCATATTAATTTCAAAACCATAAATAAGATTGTTAAAGATGGTTTGGTAAGAGGCTTGCCTTAGAAAAGATTTAAAAATGATCAAACCTGTGTTGCTTGTCTTAAAGGCAAACAACATAGAGCTTCTTGCAGGTCAAAATTGTTTAACTCTATTGCTCACCCACTTCAAATGTTACATATGGACTTGTTTGGTCCTACATCTGTGAGTAGCATAAATCTAAAGAGGTATTGTCTTGTTGTGACTGATGATTTTAGTAGGTTTACATGGGTTTTCTTTCTTAGAACTAAGGATGAGACAACTGGCATCCTTAAGACCTTTATAACTGAAGTAGAAAACCAAAATGATATGAAAGTTAAAATCATTAGGTGTGACAATGGGACAGAATTTAAGAATAGAGTTATAGATGATTATTGCAGAGATAAAGGTATTAAAAGAGAATTTAGTGTAGCTAGAACTCCTCAACAAAATGGTGTAGCTGAGAGGAAAAATAGGACACTAATAGAGGCTGCTAGAACCATGTTGGCAGATTCAAAATTGCTAATGACATTTTGGGCTGAAGCAGTTAACACTGCTTGTTATGTGCAAAACAGGGTTTTAGTAGTGAAAACAAAGAACAAGACACCTTATGAGTTATTTAAAGGTAGACCACCTATCCTAGACTTCATGAGACCATTTGGATGTCATGTCACTATTCTCAATACCATAGATCATCTGGGTAAATTTGATGAGAAAGCAGATGAAGGGTATTTTGTTGGGTATTCTATGGTTAGTAAAGCTTTTAGGGTATTCAACTAAAGGACCCAAAAGGTTGAAGAAAATCTGCATGTTGAGTTCCTAGAAAACAAAGTGAATGTAAAAGGAACTAGTCCAGAAATGTTGTTTGATCTTGATACTCTAACCCATACCATGAACTATGTGCCTATCTCTACAGGTATATCTACTAATGATTTTGCAGGTTCAGAAGAGTTTGTTGATGATGATGAACCAAGCATGGATCAAGAGGATGATCAAGATGAATTCATTTTGCCAATTTGGGACTATGCAGATAATGATGATGTTGCAAAGACTGGAGATGCTCAACCTTCTAATGATGCTGGAAAGGAAAATAATGGCAATGTGTTTAAAGCAACAAATGTGAACACTGGAAATGTTGAAAATAGTGGAAATACAGATTCCACTGCTAGGCCAAAAGATTCCACTGCCAGACCAGAAGTTGCAAAGAATGTTGAAAACAGTGGAAATACTGATTCCACTACTAGGCCAGAAGTTTCCACTGCTACACCAGAAGTGGAAAATTCAACTCCAGTTACACAGGAAGCTCAAGCCAGTGATATTGAAATATCAAATATGCCTACTGAGATTGAAATTCCTCAAACTCCCCATACCACAGTTCATAAATCACATCCTCTTGAAAATGTGATAGGGGATGTAAACTCACCTGTGAAGACCAGAAGACAATCTAAGATAGCTGACATTCATGGATTTATCAGTGAAATTTATGAATCTAAGAATCATGAAGGCAAGAATGAATGTTTGTTCATGTGTTTTCTGTCTCAAATGGAACCAAGGAATGTATTCAAGGAACTTGAAGATGAAAGCTGGGTAGAAGCAATGCAAGAAGAGTTGCTTCAGTTCAAAATTCAGAAGGTTTGGGTGCTTTGTGATTTACCTAAAGGCATGAAAGTAATTGGTACCAAATGGGTGTTTAGAAACAAGAGAAATGAAAGAGGAATTGTCATAAGAAACAAGGCTAGGCTTGTAGCACAAGGATACACTCAGGAGGAGGGTATTGATTATGAAGAGGTGTTTGCCCCAGTTGCAAGAATAGAAGCAATTAGACTTTTTCTAGCCTATGCATCCTTTATGGGCTTCACAGTCTATCAAATGGATGTTAAAGCATTGTATGGATTGCATCAGGCACCAAGGAAGTGGTATGAAACCCTAGCTACTTATCTTTTGGATAATGGGTTTCATAGAGGAAGAATTGATCAAACTTTTTTCATCAAGAAAGACAAAAATGATATCTTGCTGGTTCAAGTGTATGTTGATGATATTATTTTTGGCTCAACAAAGCCAGAGATGTGCAAAGATTTTGAGAAGCTTATGAAAGATGAGTTCAAAATAAGTTCTATGGGTGAACTCACATTCTTTTTGGGACTTCAAGTACAACAAAGGCCAGATGGAATCTTCATTAATCAAGACAAGTATGTGGCTGAGATACTTACGAAGTTCAAATTTACTGATGCAAAGTCCTCTAGCTCACCTGCAGACAGAGGTACACATCTGCTTCTAAAAGAGAACAGTGGAGAAGCAGTTGATGTACATATGTACAGATCTATGATTGGTTCTTTGATGTATCTCATATCATCAAGGCCAGACATTATGTTTGCAGTATGTGCCTATGCAAGGTTTCAGGTCACTCCCAAAGAATCACACTTGACAGCAGTGAAGAAGATTTTCAAATATCTTAAAGTATATCCTCATTTGGGATTATGGTATCCTAGAGAATCTCCTATGGAATTGGTTACCTACTCAGATAGTGATTATGCTGGAGCTAGCTTGGATAGAAAATCTACAACAGGTGGATGCCAATTTCTTGGATGTAGATTGGTGTCATGGCAGTGCAAGAAACAAACAACGGTGGCAACTTCATCAACTGAGGCAGAGTATGTGGCTGCTGCAAGTTGCTGTGCTCAAGTTCTATGGCTTCAAAATCAACTTTTGGACTATGGGTACAATTTTATGAATACCATCATTTATATTGACAATAGTAGTACCATATGAATAATTAAAAATCCAGTTCAGTGCACAAAGACTAAACATATTGAAATTAGACATCATTTTATAAGAGATTGTTATGAGAAAAGGCTAATTCAAGTTGTAAAAATCCATACTGATGATAACTATGCTGATTTATTAACAAAAGGACTTGATGTGGGAAGGTTTTAGTAATTGGTAACAGGTATTAGAATGCTTAATCCATAAAATTTTTGTGTCTAATGGTCTTTGGTGTTGAGGGGAGGTTCTTGGTACTAAAATTGTTGTATATGTTTGCATAAAGTTTGTATATGTTTTGCTTGTATTTTTGCTTGTCCACTAACTTTTATGCAGAGATTAAAGCTACCAGTGGAAACCAAAATGCAAGCAGTGGTAACTGTTACTCTCACAGTGGAAAAAGTAAAACAGATAAACTTCATTCCATTCAAACAAAAGAGGAAGTTTATTACATTCTGAAGAGAGTACTAACAACCACCATCAAAACACAAAGATAAAAACCTAAAACAACCTACACCCCTACACAAGCTACTCCATTGGCTTCTTTCCCTTGCCCTGATAGTTGTGCTTGGCCTTCTGTGCACTCTTCCTTTTGTTCTCAAAGGTTGACTGCATCCTTGGACAAGCAAGACCAAGAATTTGTGGAGGAGGCCTTGGTAGTCTTGCAGGCTTCTCTGGGATGGAGATTTGCTTCATGTTAGAGAGAGCTGCTCCCAAAGCTTTAGTCAGAGCCCTTGGCAACTCCTTGGACAAGGAATAGGACTCATCATCATCTGATGAGCTGGAGTAGAACTCAAGAGATGGTGCAGGCTTGACAACAGGCTTAGCAGTTTTCTTGTTTGGCTTCTTGGATGAAGAGGTTGAAGCACAGGGTGGAAAGTAACTTGCCCACCCTGATGCCTCTGAAGATGACTCAGAAGACATCAAAATCTCTGTGTCAGAGGTAGAATCAGATGAGATGTCAATGATGTTAGGAAGATTGCTCATGGTGATTTTTAGGGATCTTGTGAAAGTTATAATGTGCTTTGATGAAGATTATGAAGAGCCGAGCCCCTTTATATAGGCAAAGTCAATCAAAAGGTCTCATTATAGGAGATATTTACTTTAATCTATTTTGGTAGGTTGAGAAGTAAATATAGATATTATCGGGTTGACTTTGGGAAGATATTTGTGAATAGTGGCTTGGTTAAAAGTAACTTTGGTTAAAAACAAGATGGTTATGAATATTCTTTGTATTATACTAACAATTGCAGGTACATAACCAATCTTTGCTGGGAGTTGATCATAAAAGGTGTATAACTAAAATACACAACAAATGGTTATTGATTCACCATGTCTAACCCACACAAGAATCAACTAGTCCAGAGCAAACGGCTACTGGTAAAGACTTAACAAATCCTTTTATGGTTGATAGTTTACCAAAAACTATATGGTTATCAACTCACCATATTCTATATGATTAAGAGTTGGCTAGTCCATAGCAAACGGCTCATGGTAAAGACATATCAAATCCGTTGATAGCTGGTAGTTTGCTAAAAACTATAAAGAGAGCAGTCCAATTTTCATAAGTTTAGTTTGCCACTGCTCTTGAAAATTTTTGTGAAAAATTCCCACTGCTAGTTCACAGTTTCCACTGCCAGTGTTATTTTTACCACTGTTGAACTAGCCGTTTCAACTGTTGTGTCAGTAACAAACTTATTACTAGCCGTTGAGAGTAACTGCTTTCCATATTAATAGGGTAAAATTTTTAGAAGATTATCTACTTTCCTAATTGTAATTTATTCTTTTAAGATAAATCTTTTCCTTAGATAATCTTTCTTGCGCAAAACTCTCAAACCCTAGCAGTATATATCCTTTTCTCTCAATTGGCGAGTTCTTCATTCAATTCATACTAACACAACTTATTTTTCATCAAAAGATACTATGGCACAAATCACTTTTGCAGTTGAACACAACCAAGTGGCTTATTTGGAAAAGTCAAACGACAAGAGTGGTCCTCTTTTTCATCAGATTATGGACTTTCTAAACACTACTCATGTGAGGTATGCTTTACTTCTTAATCCCACAATCTATATCTCTCAAATCAAGCAGTTTTGGAACTCTGTTGAGTCCATCACCATTGAAGATGGAGATACACATGAAACTGTGGATGCTCTTAGAGCCACAGTGGATGGGGTAACTATTGATGTTACTGAATCATCCTTGAGGAGAATTCTCCAATTGAATGATCTCAATGGTATCATCACATTACCTAATCCAGATATTCATAAACATCTCTCCACAATGGGGTATGACACATCTGACAAAAAGGTTACTTTCAAAAAGAGTGGTTTTTGTCCCCATTGGAGATTTTTAATACATACTCTTTTGCATTGCCTAAGCCCTAAGAAAACATCTTATGAACAATTCAGTTCAACAATGGCTTACCCTTTGGTTTGTCTAGCCACAGATAGGATTTTTAATTGGTCTAAATATATTTTNAAGGTTACTTTCAAAAAGAGTGGTTTTTGTCCCCATTGGAGATTTTTAATACATACTCTTTTGCATTGCCTAAGCCCTAAGAAAACATCTTATGAACAATTCAGTTCAACAATGGCTTACCCTTTGGTTTGTCTAGCCACAGATAGGATTTTTAATTGGTCTAAATATATTTTTAACAGTATGAAAGGCAATGTAAAGAGTTCAACAAAATTTTTGATGTATCCAAGGTTTGTGCCAGCAGTGTTAAATGAATTTCCATTGCAACCCCATAAAAGAGTTTACAAAATCCGTTACCTTAAGCCAAAAGTTTTTTAAAACATGGATAAGGTTGGTAATGGGGTTGTTAAACCACTTTTTCCTGAGATGCTTGCAAATATTGCACCGGTACAGGGTGAAGGTGCAACAATCCCAGTTGTACCCCATAACACACCCACAATCACAGTTCCAACTATTAACTACACTCCACCAGTTACTCACACTTATGAGAGGAGGCAAAAACAGCCAACTTCTCTCATCACAGCACAGCATGTCCCTGATCCTTTTGGTTTAGGTACAAGCAGTGGTGGTTCCAGGCTTCAACCTAGCCCAGCTAGGGTGGAGACTGAACCAATGCCCTATGATTCACCTCTCCTAACAGGTAACACAGTTGGAAGTGTTAAGGGCAGTGAGCAACCTATGGAATTGATGGAACTATGTACCAAATTAACAAAGCAGGTTGAAACTCTGGAGAAAGACTTGGCACAAGTAAAGGAGCAACATGCCAAGGATGTTACAAAGCTGCAAAAAGAGATTCAGACTTTGAAGAAAGAGTTGCAGGGGTTGAAACAAACTAGGAGAACTGCAAAGATGGTGATTTCATCTCCATCCTCACCTCATGATGGTGACTCAGAGGATTCCAGTAAAGATTTGGGAAACTCTCCCAAACAGGGTTGGAAAACAGATGCTGAGACCAAGGGGAGGAGAATTGATTTTGGATATGAAGGTGATTCAGATGCAGATTTTGATTTTGGAGTTACAGATTTGGCATTTGATGAACCAATAGGTGAAGGCAAAGGTATAGAGGAAGGTGATACTCAAGAAGAGATTCTTCCAACTGATGCTGAAAAGATTTCCACTGCAGATCCAATTCCCACTGTAGAGCAAATGGTTTCCACTGCTGGACAAAATATTACCACTGCAGAGGAAGAACTTGAAAGATAAGGAAAGAAAAAGGTAAAGCAGTTATGCAGAGTGAAGAGCAACCAAGAAGGAAGATCTCAAAGAGAGAGCAAGCTCAAATTAATCATGATGCTGAGATTGCAAGAAAGTTTAGAGAAGATGAAGTTGCAAACAAGAAAAGACAGGATGAATAAGAGATTGCAAGTTTCATAGAGGCTAAAAGGTTGAACAAATTGGAAACAGCTGCTCCCATTCCAATTTCCACTATTCCACCTACAGTGCTCAAAGAGAAAGCTCCAGAGTTCACTTATGTGCCATCTGAACAAGAGATTGAGTTTTTGATTAAACATGATCCAGTGATCAAGAAAAAGGCCATTGAACTTATTGCAGATAGAACTTTAACTGAAGAACAAAAGTCAGCTCAACTAACTGACTTTATTCAAATGAAGAATCAACAAGCACTTCAAGATGCAATAGGCACAGTCAGAAAAGGTCAAAAGAAGCCAAGACAACCAACCAAGGCACAGATTATTTCACAAATGAAAATTTATTGTTGTCATGTTGGAGGTTGGAAAATGTCTCAGTTCAAAGGAATGACATATGATCAGATTGAAGGGGTCTATTACAGAGTCAAGAGACAAGATAGTGATTTTATTCCTATGAATTCTGAAGAGGAAGAAAGAAGATTTCCTAAGTTCAAAAGGAAAGCTACTGATTCTGAAGAGCAAACCACTAAGAAGACAAGATTTGCTCAAGAACAAGACTTTCAATCTGAGAAATTTACAGAAGAACAACTGACTGGCATGATTTTGATTGAAGAGGAAGATTTTTATCCAGACCCACTGCAAGTCAGACATCCTATTATTGATTGGGAAGTTTACACTGCTAGCAACTTTGCTCCAACATGGAAAATTACAAGGCTAGGTGGTGAAACTTCATCATTCATTTAGTTTGAAGAACTTATCAAAGCATGTGACAGAGATGATCTTGATACATTGTGGAGATTAGTTCAAGAAAGGTTTGATGCTAGCAGTCTTAAAGATGTGAAGGAAATGTAGTTGTGGGTTGATCTAAGAAGGCTCTATGAACCTGATTCTAATGATGATTTCTGGAAGTTTGAATCTTCATGTCCCAGTACTACATGGACTTACTATGACTCATGTGAAGTTCATCATGTTTCTACAAAAGCTGGAGTGGATGTTTTTATGTTTGCTGAGAAAGAATACCCACTTAGAGCTGGAACTCTCACTGTGATGCTGTCAACAAGGATAAGAGTTCATGAAGATACTGAGAAGGTAAGAGATTTGATACATAGGATTCAAGAACAATGTTCAAGAGCTGTTCAGGCATTAAGAAGAAAGTGAAGTGTTTGGAAGAATTCCCTAAATCCTAAGAGATGATGCAGATTGAAGAAACTTATTGATTTGCAGAGAAATCATAAGTTTAGGGGAGGATTGTTGGGAATAAAGCTAACAGTTACCACTGATAAGCTTGTGGAAGACACTGCTGAAGAATGCACTAGCAGTGGAAACACATTACCACTGCTAGTACATATTATTACCACTGCTGTTAGTATAACTATGATGTATTCGTATGTAGATAAGTATAGAAAAGATCTTTTGTATATTCTCTATAGATAGTATTATACTTATCTTGTAAAGGACTCCATGTGCTGTAAAAGGAGGTCCTAGGTCATTGTTCTAGGTACGAATTAACCCTAGAGAGCTTCAAGGTGTAACCCTAGTGATAAGCAAGATCACTCGTATTATTATCAATAATATTGAAGCTTTGTGCTAAACTTACATACAACTGTTCTCACTTGCATTACATCATACAATCCATATTCTAAGTATTGTTAAGTATATTCCGCGTGCTTAATAATATAACTCAAAGTATCACTCTAACACAAGGTGTGTGTTTAGATCCATCATATTTAATCCGATGTCTTTGGATAACTAGGATATTCATAAGTAATCATTAACGGTTTACTCGCCGATATAATGAAACCAACGAGTACGGATTAATTATATACACTTCATATAAAACTAGCAATAAAACAAGTGACAAGCTGCTTAATTATCAGGACAGGCCTTCTTATTGTCTCTACTATCTATCTGTGTACGTGTATGCTATTCGCTGATTTGTTCTCATTAGTTTTTACTGTTTAATTAAATAACCAAACTGTGCCAGTCTCTCAGGTTGAACCCCTTTCGTTAGATTAGACTGTAAAGCTAACTTAGATATTAAAATACTGATTAGGATAACTAGATAATACGTTCCACTCTTAGTGATCGACACTCTGCTTACCATTATATACAAACTGACCGGGTACACTGCTCGTTAAGTGTGTGTGTTATTGATAAGTCGGCTAAATATAAATGTAAAACTTGAATAGGCATTAACACTGCTAAACCGCAACGACACATCACACGCATCAAGTTTTTGGCGCCGCTGCCGGGGAGTGAATTGTTATTATCTGTTAAATTTATTAGTATTTTAATTAGGTTTTTCTTTTTATTAGGCTTTTAGACACTAACCCCTAACTTGTTGTATAATAGATAGTTTGCATTCATTGTATAATTTGCGTATTTACTGTTTTTGTGTGTTTTTATTTTTTGTAATTTTCTTTCTATTTTATTTTATTTTTCTTTCTTGTACTAACTGCTGTCATTGTATTGTGCTGATACAAATGATATGGCGCATCTGTTTCTCGGATGCGGCGTATTGCGTTTTAATTTTATAATATACAACGCGTTTAATAATTCGAGTACGACGTATCTTTCCCCAAGATACGGCGTATTGTGTTTTTAATAAAGAATTTTTCGAATCCCTAAC
>LBNU01038036.1:257885-277573 GCA_014162995.1 Artemisia annua | reverse complement strand
CTTGTTGATAGTGCTTGAAACTCTCGAGTTGGATACTCGGGGCGTGGACGTAGGGCAAGGACAAGTGAGGTCCTTGTAGCCGAACCACGATAAACTATCGTGTTGTGGTTTGATTGTTCTTTCCTTATCCTTTGCATTCATATTTATATTATCTTTGATATAACGACAAATCTAAATCTTGTTTACACGAAAGTTTCAATAAGATTTTAACAAGATAATTAACAATAAAAAGAGGTAAACTATTCAACCCCCCTTCTAGTTTTCCACAAGGACAATTTTATAATTAGTAAAGTAGCAAGTGTAGTGATATATGTGGGTTAATTTGTAAATATTGTAATATGAAAAGAAGTGGTGGCAGGTGGTCAATTGATTGTGAAAGAAAAAGAAAACCACGTTTTGTGGAGGTAACTCACTTGTTGCTTTTGGAAAACGACGTTTTGACCCTTTCATACCGCAAATAATCACGTTTCATATTTTGTTTGCCAATCACAAAAAATAGATTATTCACGTTACTGAATCGCGATAATCTAATAATTGGCTTAATAACGCAATCCCAAACACCCTCTTAGACAGTAAGTTACCTAACATTGAAATTTTTTAAAAGTTCGTTACCTATATGTGAAATTAACCCAAACCTTTAATTGCTTACGGCACAATGATCTCCAATTTTGGACTGAGCAATTCTTCTCCAATCATCTCTGCCTCAGAAAGCAATATGTTATCCCGCTAATTATTCCTCTTTTACACCACTTAAACCTTCTTCTTCAATCCTTAAGATCTTGTATTTGTAATATTAATTAGTAAGAGACAACATTATAAAATAAATTTCATCACACCAACATATAATTTTTGTATGACTATTCGCCAAGTATTCAAGAGAGACAAACTCACAAAACTTATTAATCTTACAATGCACATCAAGATTTTAGTCTATGTACTTATTTTATTGTAGTGAAGCATGTGAACGACTTTAGTTTATTACAATTTGATTCCTCGGTTCGGAAAACACGGTGATCATACATCTGACTTTAATGTGTTCACGTTGCGTGTGAATATACTTTTGAGTTGAATATTAGTATGCTTAACTAATTATATGTGCAGACAGCTAACTAGCATTATCATCAAAGCTTTTTCTAACTTGTGTCTTAAGGGCACAAGTTAAGCACACCAAAAGTACACATGGACTCACGAAAAAGTAAAAAAAGGACCTATGAATTTTGTGTCGATCTCCTGAGTGAGTAGTTTTTTGTGGGCTTTTTAGTACTTTTGTACTTTTCTGATGTGCTTAACTTGTGCCCTAGACACAAGTTAAAAAAACCCTATCATCAAAATCAATTAAAAAAAGATATTTCATATATCAAAAGCAAGAAACATCGTCATCTTAGTGACATCATATTACGTAGATGTGAATATGTTCTTGCTATAAATAGACAGCTTCTGAATCACAGTCGATCAACATATCTCTTTTACAATGTCTGGTGCTCCATCTTTCTCAGGCGTTAGGAGACCTGGCTCTTCTTCTACTACCTCCAACATCAATAGTCGTAGCAATAAACCTGTATCGACCCAATATCCGTTACACCAAAACCCTCCATCGTTTCAAGATGTGGATCAACGTGCGAAGCGATCAGATATTGACCAGATTAAAGAAGGTGGAACCACTGATAAGCCTATGTCGAGAGGAGATCTTACCCGTGTTGATAGTGATTAGTTGTGTATTATTTTCATTTTTTTTTTTCTATTTGCGAATTTTATTGTCAGTCATCATGCCTGTCATAGTTTATGCAACATCTTATTTGTACCTTTCTTTCGCTGTCGTTGTGGGTGTATTAAGCTAAACAAAATAAACTAATTTTAAGGTTTTATTAATTACAGTTCTTAGTTCTTAGGGCTATTAATCAAAGTTTGCCATATGCATAGTTCATCTAATCTCTTTAAATTAAGTATGCCTATATCAAATCGGTTTTTTTAAAGGGCAAGCACTACAGAAAAATTATTGATTCTTCATATTTATTTCTACAACTGTCGACACTGGATATCTCCAAAAACGCGATCTAGTCCACAGAGAAAACAAAGTGACTGGAATTATTTACTTGATATCACAAAGGCCATGGAATATACATGACAATATGCCTTGTGATATCAAGTAGAAGTGATATTACTCAGGTTCCAGAACAAATGCCTTCATAACATGAGAATATGCCTCCATAACATGGAATATACAGATCATGGATGGATGTGTGCTACCTTGTGTTCAAGCTCTCAGAAACATGACAATATGCCTTCATAACTTACCAGAACAAGTAGAAGTGATATTACTCAGGTTCCAGAACCTATGATCTGTAAGTTAATCACAGTCTTCTGATAGATTTAATGGTCAAAATACTTTCTCATTGTCTATTTCATGTCCATTAACACTTCAACAGTCTTAATTTTGGGCTGTTTTTTTGCCCTTGTCTTCTTTTAATTTGTTAGCTTGTATTTTGTTTGTAATTGGTTTTCTTTCGTCAACTTCAAATAATCATCTTGTTTCTTCAAATGCATAAGTTGTACTCACTAGTCATTACTCTCTTTATACTTAAAACTTACGTTTAATGATTTTACATTTTGTGATCATCAAAACGTAGAGATATCGAAAAATATAAATAACGTTTTTATGCATTATTTATGTCAACACTCTTCACTGACTTTCTTCTAGATTTTTCTGAAAATGTCGTCGTTTTCGATCTCGTTATACCATTAACGTGTTCTAATGCCACACAAGCTAATCCAAAGTTCAAAACTTCAAGAGATTTCATTGCATAATTCGAAATCTCAAAATCTCCTTTTATTTACACGAAAAGCTCAAGCTATCTAAGTAAGCTTGCCCAAACACCCCTATCTATCAAGATATCACATCAAACAAAAGAGATTAAGCCTACTCGCTTATTTAAGCTCTTCTCCTAAGCCCTCTCCCAGATACTTATCACGTCATCAACTTCTACTACATGTTTTTAAAATTGTTGTGCTTTTCAGTAATTCTACCATCACTACATTTCAATACCACATAAGCTCATCCAATCACTATTTCAAGAGACATCATCAACAAACACCATAACCATCTTCCATAGACATCGGGGGTGTCTGGATTAGCTTATTTCCGGGCTTATGGGTTTATTTGAAAAGCTCATAAGCCCATTGTTTTTCCTGATTATGAGCTTATTAAGTTAAGCTTATGGACTTAAATAAGCCATAAGTTCAAGTTGTAAAAAAATGGAGGCTTATAAGCTTTTGCAAACTCAAATAAGCTCATCAGCGCCGATAGTAAGCTAATGTCAAAGACCCCCTAATTAACTCATTATGACAATATCAATCACAATTAATCAACAAACAAACAACATACCAACAAAAGAAACAAATTAGGGATTGGCGTGGATAGTTTTCAATGTAAGCATCCTATTAAAAACCTTTCAATGGGTTAATTGCATGTTTCACGAATTGTGTGGTTAATCGCACAATGGATTTGTGGCCTTTGATACTTCCGGCTTTTCTTTTATAAATTTACAGTTTCGGCCTAAACTTATTAAAAAGAGCACCCAGGCCCATGTGTATTTACATGTTTTTTGCATATAGATGACATCAAAACGATTTTTAAAACTTTTATAGCTAAATTAGGAAAAAAAACAGAGTAAATTGTTTTTCAAAATTCAGGAAAAAAATTAATTATAAAAAAATATTACCAAATAAAGTATGAATTGATTTTTTTGAAATGAAAAATTCCCACTAGGGGTTTTGTTTTATTAGGAAAAAGATTACCAACTTTTTTATTTCTTCAAATGCATAAGTTGTACTCCCTAGTCCCCTAGTCATTACTCTCTTTATTTGGAAGGAAAAAAAAACCCTTATTGATGCAACATATCAAAATTTCAGATTTTTTTTTTGAACGGCGAGTTATTAGTTAGTGATTCGATCCCACAGTGACATCCAATTGGGCAGTATGCAAGCATCAAAACTTTCTCCTTAGGGGATAAACCCCACTCCTGCTTATATTTTTTCGGTCCCCTGAAAGTCCATGATTAGAAATAGCATATACACATCTATATCTATACTACATATAATAGAGGGATGACTCTCTCTCCAAAATTTTCAGACTTACAAGAAATTAAGCATGATTTACAACACTTTAAAGCAACCAATTTTCATAATTACAACAACCAAAGCATGGTGCACAACAAAAAATAGCACGGGATGAAATTCAGACCAAAATTCTATTAATTCCACATTAATGCTATTAAAAACACCCCTACACCCAAATTTACAACCATTTTAACAACAATGTACAACCCTCAATTAAAACTCATCCATATTTAATTCCTACCCATATAATCCGACCATAAATTAATTCCGACCCATACAAATAAACACGAATCTGTAACGTTCCAAACATAAATTTTAGCCCAAACATGATACAATCTAAAGGAAAATACAAAAAACAAACCTTACCTAAGACTTCATAGTTGTAAACAAGAAATAAACGAAAAAGAAAAGGAAACAAAAGATCTCATAGTTGCGTTTTAAAGTGATTATAACAAACTTCTAAAACTTATAAACACAAATTCATCATAGATCATCTTCTTTTTAATTTTCGAACTATTTAAAAAGACAAGAACAAAACACATCGGTTTCATTCAAGCTTTCGTTCGGTTAAAAAAACAAGAAAATAATTACCTACTCGAGACCTTTCTACAAAAGATTTTGGCCGTGTCATGATTTGTGTGTGTTGAATAAAAAAGAAAAAGGGTGTTCGGTTTTGGCAGTAGCAAACCAAATAGTGTGTTCGTGTTCGGTTTAACAAAAGCAGAAACTAAACATTGTTAGATCTTGTGGTTATTTGTGTTTGTGATTCACGGTTGTTACACAAATCAAATGGATCTACTATTTTTTTTTTTTTTTTGTCTGCGTTTTTGGTGAAAGAAAAGGAGTGTTGGCTGCGTGAGTGTGAAAGTATAATTAGGTTATACTAAAAAATTTAGGGTAGTTTTTTATTAGTGTTTTAGGGTAAGTAGTGAACTTAAGGTATGGTCTTAAGTGGGCTTCGTGTATAAATGTTGGATCGAATTAAGTGAACTTTGATTGGGCCAAGGTCTAGACACAAGTTGGTTCCATTTTATTATTATATCCGAACTTTTGTCAAGTTTTGTTGGTTGATTTTTAATATCAAAATAGTTTTGCATCATATATCACGCACCGCCAGTAAAAGAAGATGGTAAAACAATCCGTTTTCCGAATCACATTTCATTTTGTAGTGATGTCCCTTATGTTTATTTGGATATAACTATTTTGCATTTTTATTGGTTAAAGTTATTTTAATTTAAATTATCATTCATTCGTACAATTATTTTTAGAAAAAACGTGTGACCGAATACCATTTGCTCGCCGCAAAATATAGTCACAGGGTACCCGCCGCCGCATTGCGCGGGTACCCTGCTAGTAAGTTCTTACGAGGATAGGTTTCTAGTTTAAGATCAAAGGGTTCATATAGTCTCATTTAACATCTTAAAGGCACATATAAACTACAGTTTTAACGGATCAACAGTAAACAATTACCAAAAAGAAAAACAGACCCGAAACATAACGATTTCATCCGTTTCTGTCAATGGCCAACTTTCAAAATAATCATAAATGGTAAGTTTTCATTACCATTTTCAATTTTTATTTGTTAATTTACAACCCATTTTTCTAGATTCAAACCAATTCATATCTCAAAATTCTCATCAATGTAATGGCAAATGCTCAATCTTTTTTATTCATTTCATTATGGTTTCACGTATGCATGTTCGTAATATCCACATCCCAGTCGGTTCCGGGTCAAAACTGTCTGAAAACCAACACTTCTTTACTCAATTACAGAAGCCAATTTGTAATGTGTCAACATCAGCTAAGAGGATATTTTACTATAATCAATGATTGTTCTTTTAAGGTTCAAGGTTTTGATATGCTCTCAGGTGGCCCTGATGTTCATTGGTGGGGTGCTGTTGGTGATAATTATTATAATTTAACATCAGGATTTGTTATATCAGATTATAAATTTAAAGCCAGAACTTATAAAAATGAAAGTCTTACTGTTGGTTTAATGAGTAATGTTACATGGGATGATATTAAGATTGTTTCCATTTGGAAGACATCAACTGCTTCTAATTTCGGGCATGTTGTGTTGAAAGAAAGGAGTGAAGCTCCAACGCCTGCCCCGGCCCCGTCTAGTAATGTTGATTTTACGGGGAGTACGGTCGTTGAGATTGATGGAGAACCTACTATGTTTGATAACTGTAAGGTTTTGTCGGATACGTATAGGTTAAGGTGGACTTTAACATCAGAAGATAATGTGATTGACATCGGCTTAGAGGGTGCTATTGATATACAAAAGTATATGGCTTTTGGGTGGGCGGATCCATTTAAGGAACATGATCATATGCTTGTTGCTGATGTGGCAGTGACGGGTTTTACTGAAAAGGGAATGCCTTTTGTGGATGATTATCATATCACTAACTATAGTGAGTGTGCTAAAAACAAGAATGGTAAAGCTGAAGGTGTGTGTCCGGACACAATGTATGTTGAGTCAGATGGTGATCGTGATAAGGTTAACAATACGATGTTGGTTTATGGACACAGAAAAGATGGTGTATCCTTTGTTAGATATCTATTGACAAAAAGTATGATTGGAATGTGGATGATAAAAAGAACATGACATGTATATGGGCTTTAGGTTTGATAAAATCACCTGACTCAATCATACCTTATTACATTCCTGAAAACCATGGTAAGACCTATGGTCATGTTCATATAAATGTATCAGAGAGCGTAAATGACTGTGTGGGCCCACTTGATGCCAAAAATAAACAAGATCAAGATCTTGTAATTGCTGATAAGAAAGAACCACTTGTTGTTACTTGCGGACCAGCTTTACATCACCCGAACCCTCCAAACCCTTCAAAAGTTTTGTATATTAACAAAAAAGAATCTCCTCTTTTACGGGTCGAAAGAGGGGTACCAGTTAAATTTTCAATACAAGCAGGTCATAATGCGGCTTTCTATATCACATCTGACCCACTTGGTGGAAATGCAACATCAAGAAGCCTGTTGGAAACGATTTATGCAGGCGAGCCCGAGGCCCATGGGGTGCATTCCAGGCCTAAGGAAGTAAAATGGGCTCCTGNCTGAAGAGGGAATGCCTTTTGTGGATGATTATCATATTACTAAGTATAGTGAGTGTACTAAAAACAAGAATGGTAAAGCTGAAGGTGTGTGTCCGGACACAATGTATGTTAAGTCAGATGGTGATCATGATAAGGTTAACAATACGATGTTGGTTTATGGACATAGAAAAGATGGTGTATCGTTTGTTAGATATCAGAGACCCTTGAAATCTATTGACAAAAAGTATGATTGGAATGTGGATGATAAAAAGAATATGACATGTATATGGGCTTTAGGTTTGATAAAATCACCTGACTCAATCATACCTTATTACATTCCTGAAAACCATGGTAAGACTTATGGTCATGTTCATATTAATGTTTCAGAGCGCGTAAATGACTGTGTGGGCCCACTTGATGCCAAAAATAAACAGGATCAAGACCTTGTAATTGCTGATAAGAAAGAACCACTTGTTGTTACTTCAGGACCAGCTTTACATTACCCGAATCCTCCAAATCCTTCAAAAGTTTTGTATATTAACAAAAAAGAATCTCCTCTATTACGGGTCGAAAGAGGGGTACCAGTTAAGTTTTCAATACAAGCGGGTCATAATTTGGCTTTCTATATCACATCTGACCCACTTGGTGGAAATGCAACATCAAGAAACCTGTTGGAAACGATTTATGCAGGTGGGCCCGAGGCCCACGGGGTGCATTCCAGGCCTAAGGAAGTAAATTGGGCTCCCGGCCGAAACACTCCTAATGAAGTCTACTATCAGTCTTTTTATGCCAAAAAAATGGGATGGAAGGTTCAAGTTGTTGATGGAGGTCTTACTGATATGTATAACAATAGCGTGTTATTAGATGATCAACAAGTTACATTCTTTTGGACACTTTCAAAAAAATCAATATCTATTGCAGCTCGAGGTGAAAAGAAAAGTGGGTATCTTGCAATTGGGTTCGGGTCAAAAATGGTGAATAGTTTTGCATATGTGGGTTGGGTCGATGCTAATGGCACGGGTCATGTTAATACTTACTGGATTGATGGTATGAATGCTCAAAGTTTGCATCCCACAAATGAAAACTTAACACATGTAAGATGCAAATCTGAACATGGTGTCATCACTCTTGAATTCACACGACCATTGGATTTAAATTGTGATAAACATAAACATATTGAATGTAAAAACATTGTGGAGCCTACTTCTCCTCTTAAAGTCATATGGGCAATGGGGACTGAATGGTCCTCGAACCACTTGACTCAGAACAATATGCATTCAAGAACAAGTACTAAACCAGTTCGGATTTCACTTATTCGTGGCTCAGCTGAGGCAGAGGAAGATTTACGACCTGTTTTGGTAGTACATGGATTTATGATGTTCCTCGCATGGGGTGTGTTTTTTCCATTTGGGATAGTCGCTGCTCGATACATGAAACATTTAAATGGTGATGTATGGTTCAAGATTCATGTTTATTCACAATGGTCGGGTTTGTCAATTACTTTTTTGGGGATTCTTTTTGCTGTTGCTGAGCTTAGGGGTTTAAATATTCACTTTTTACATGTTAAAGTTGGAATCTTGACATTAATCTTGGGTTGCATTCAACCCGTTAATGCATATTTAAGACCCAATAAAACTAATATTGACGAAGACCCATTGCGTCAACAACTTGTTTGGGAATATATACATACTTATGTTGGAAGATTCGCGGTGTTTATTGGCATTTTTGCTATTTTTAGTGGGATGAAGCATCTAGGGGAAAGATATGATGGTGAAAATATTAGGAAATTGATGTGGGCGTTGTTACTTTGGGTGATGGTGGGTCTTATTACCGTATTATATTTGGAATACAGTAAAAAAAGGTATATACGTAATTGGGTTTTGGGTAATGATAAAGATGAAGCTGAGGAAATTACTGATCTTTTGAGCCCGAGCAGAATACCTGGAGTAGATGTGGAAAAGTTTTCACTTTCCTCAAGAAGATCGGAAGTTCAGCTAGAACCTTTGAGTAGATAGAGATTGTTACCTAAAATTGGGTACTTGTTTGAAGTCTTGGAGAGCTTCTTGCCTTCTTGGGTCAACTGATAAACAACTATACTCAGACTCTCGCGTCCGAATTTTTGAGAGACAGAATGATATCTCATTTGCTGTTTATAATCTGTAGAGCTATTAAATTTTGTTAACATATTGCAATTTGAAAGCTCTGTTGAAGTCCCTATAGCATTCAATACTTCGAAAACTTTGACCCTTTTTCTTCCCATTTGACATTCTTGCAGTTTAGTATACATTTTTGCTACTGCAGATAAACTTACCTCGTGAATATTTGATGAGTTACATCGATATCATGATCTTACTTTTTAGCAATTGTACCTTTTTTCTTTCATCATGATTAAGGGATTTGTACCATGTAAAATACACCTTATTATTGCTGTTGCGGAAAAATAGAATCTGATACAAGCAAGTTTTTGATGCTCAAGTTTTGTATAAAGCAGATATATTGAAATGTATCTCATTAGACCATTATAAGAAACACACAAGCAGGGCAAAATGTATTGAAAATCCGAAATTTGTTACTGTATACCAACTCATTTACAGTACTTGAACTACAAAAAGCCTTTACACAGTTTCATTCCCATGTACCAACAATCAAGAAAAGGCATTATCAAACACGACTAATAATACGCACCAATGCCTCATGTACTCCCCTTACTATCGATTTTGTACAACTTCTTGATCGCCTAAATCAAACAACCTTCCCACATACGTTTCTAAAGGTCTTTTGAGATAATTTTCTTTAAGTTTCTGGAAACAATGACACGTCAGCAAACTATCAGATCCCGACTGATGACTAACACCAAATCTTTCAACTCCCATAGTCGTCGCAACCCTACTTAAACCACCTCGAAGAAAATCGTGATATCTTATTATATGTTTGATATCATAAACTCTCGGGAAGAAAACATTCATCAATTTAAAGAATCCCTCTTGAGTTTCAGGCAAATTTTTACCTGTCAATAACTTAATCAAGTACCCAAAATCATACCCGCCATGAAAAGTCGCCCAACAAATATCCTCATTCGAAACAACTCCAGAAGACATCAAAAGCTCCCCAAATTTCTTCGCTTCTACTCCCATTCCTCTATTCTTCTTAAAATCAATCCCACTATCTTTCAACATATTAATTGAATCAATATTGCAACAATCTTCCTCCGAATTAAATTCCCTAAAATTAAACTGCCAAACGCAACGCTTTTCACTCCCACAAGTCGGGTGATTCCCATCTTCGTCCGAAAACGTTAAACCTAATTGAATCAACTTACACAGATCAACATTTCTCATCATCTTAAGATAAGTATAATCAGTAGTCCATACTTCAGGGATAGGCTTAACCACAACTCCAGGAAACTCGGTATCCATCGCAACATTCGTATACTTATCAACTATTTCCCGAATTAAAGCGAATTCGTGTTCAAGATTATCACTCCATACTTCTCTAAATTCANAAAAAAAAAAAAAAAAAAAAACCCTTTTGTCATAATCAAAAAAGAGACATACCCAGGTGAAAAAAAAAAATGTTGAATTATGGGGTTTTAATGAATCTTGGAAAATGGGTCAAAAATGAAGTGTAAAATGTTAAAGAATGAATAAAGATTTTACCTTAAGGGTTTAAGAAGGGTTTATTGTAAATGTGAATATGAATGAGTTTGTAATGTGGTGATTAAAAGGTGTTTAATCAATGATTTTGGTGTTAATCAAGTTGAGAATGAGAAGTGATTGAAGGTTTGAGATTGAGTTGGGGAAGATGTGTTTAAACGTAACGGCTTAAATGCATGCTAATTTTAGGGTAAATTACACGGTCCGTTCCCAAACTATATCCCGTAACCACATTTAGTCCTCCGTTTACGTTTTATTGTGCGATTAATCACGTTTGGGGCAAACGAGGACCCGTTTGGTCCTCGGAGCCCCTTTATACCTAACACCAATTAGTTTTCCTCATTAGTTGACTTTTCAACATAGGTTTACATCTTTTCAAACCAAAACAATTGCACCGTTGGTCTCAGACCTTCGCTATACAAACGCTACTCACCACCATCACTCACCACCACCGCCACCCACCACCTCCAGCACCCACCACCACCACCAACTACTACTACCACTCACCACCGCCACCACTACGCACCGCCACCCACCACCCACTACTCAGATTGAGCGAAATAATCCTTTTAGTTGTTCTTCTGGAAAAGGAGATATAGTGCTAAGAACATCATGATAGCCCGATAGCTATGGTAGACCTTATTATCATGTCCTCATTCAAAGGTAAATAATCATGCATTTCGTATTTACGTAAATATGTAAATAATTTGGTTGTTAAAAAGAAATTTCTTATGTGTTCCTTACTATGTAACAACGAAGAAAACAAGAATGTGGATGTGGATATTTTATGTGGAAAGATGTTTTTGATCTCCGGTTCGGTGTAAGCTCTTCTTCAACATCTCAAGGTTTTTCTGGATATGCATAAACACATATAAGTTCTTCTTCGTGACCTTACGGATCTGCACCAACACAACCAAGTTATTCTCCAGGAGCTTGTAGATCTGAACCAACAGAATACTCAAACTGCAAGGTCAAAGATCTTACGATAAACATGCTAGAGACAAGAGTAAAGATGCTGGAGACAAGAATAAAGATGCTGAAGGCAACACTGGAACTGGAAAGGCATCTCGAGGACCACGCATGTCAGTTGGTTGTAATACTCCATGAGCTTTTACTTGACATGGAAATTCTTCGTATGAGGTAGTAGTTGTTGTTTAATGTGTTATTGTTGTTGTTATTTAATGTGTTAATGTGTTATTGTTGTTTTGTTTTTGTTTAATGTGTTATACTTTGTTGTTGTTGTTGTTTAATGTATTAATGTTTAGACACATCCGTTTAACATCTCATGTATATCAATATCATCTCAACTTATCCGTTTAACATAACTTGTATATCAATATCATCTCGACTTATCCATTTAATATCCCATGTATATCAATATCATCTCGACTAATCTGTTTAACATAACTTGTATATCCATATCATCTTGATCAATTTGTTTAACATAACTTGTATATCAATATCATCTCGACTCATCTGTTTACATCTCATGTGTATCAATATCATTTCGACTCATCGGTTTAACATAACTTGTATATCCATGTATATCATCTCAACTCATCCGTTTAATATTGCATGTGTTTCCATATCTTCTCGAATCATCCATTTAACATATCTTGTATATCGACGATATACAATTAACTACCTTTACAACTTAAACACACTTCAACTAGTTAATCTATATAATCTTATCAGGATAAGGATATACCACAGAAATGTAGTCTTGAGCCTTCGCTAATAATCCTTTCTTATGGATTTTTCACTTGATAAATTAATATTCATCTAGTTAACATTCGTACATGCGCTATCGACACTATCAATGAAATGCAAGTTATTCCTACGAGTAGTATGGTTTGATAATGAGGAGGATTTTGGTTCGGTATGCACCTAGATCATGGGTCATAGTTAACATTCATCAATTAGCATTCATTAGTTAATCTAAATGTAGTATTGATCCTTCGCTAATAATCCTTTTCTTATGGATTTATTCGCTCGATACATTAACATTCATCTAGTTAATATTCTATGTGTGCTCTCGATACTATCAATAAAATACAAGTTATTCCTACGAGTAGTATGCGCTCTTGATATGAAAGTATCGACGATACATAATTAACTACCTTTACAAATTAAACATGTTTCAACTACCCAAACAATTTTAAAATTTTATTTTAATTTCGTGAATAAACTAATTTGTACATTTTTTAAAATTAATTTAACAATTATAAACAATTTTTAATGGAAACACACTTTTAGAGATGACACAGTCGTCGCTAAAGGTGTTGGCATGATTGTGTTTTTTTTTACTTTGCTTGTATTTTTTTTTTGTCAAAACTTAAAAAGAATGCGACTACACTTTTAACGTCGACATTTGTCGTGGCTAAAAGTGTGGCCGCACATTCAACCATTTGAAAAATATATATGTATTTAAATGGTGGACCCCATGGCACCTTTTGCGACAACATGAGTTGTCGTCGAAAGACCCCCTCACCAAAAATACTTGCTGGTGTAGTGAATTAGGAAGCATTTAAATACAAATTCTCATAAAAATACAAGAAACTAGGCAACCAGACCCGTGCGTTGCACACGGGCTGTATCTAAGTGTTCATAACGTAATGTTCACTAATTTTCATCATGTATTCATTGCGGGATCATGTCATTTCATTATTTGAATACACTTGCAAACATGAATAGTCATGAAAGCCCGTGCGATACACATGGGTTGTATAAAAGTTTTCAAAGTCTAATATCCGTCATTTATTTTTGTCATTTTATATTCAGGACGTATTTTTGTCATTATATATATATAAGTTTTCATGGTAGCATACATTTTGTAAGCATGATACGTATTTAAAATAGTATATTGACATGTAATCTTTTAAGATGTATTTTTTTTTCGTAATATTTTTTGTCTATTTATTTTGGTATTGACTCTATCGTTTTTTATTTGAAATAACTAATATTAATACATCGGGCTAAGTTATAACTATTTCTTATGATAGTCAACAATTCCCGTGCGATGCACATGGGCTGTATAGAAGTTTTCATAGATTTAAAATACGTGCGATGCACATGGGCTGTATAGAAGTTTTTATAGCGTAATATTCGGCATTTATTTTTGTCATTTTATATTTAAGTTTTCATGGTGTCACACATTTGCTAAGCTTTATACGTATTTAAAATACTTTATTGAGTTGCACATGGGCTGTATATAAGTTTTTATAGCGTAATCTTCGGCAATTATTTTCGTCATTATATATCTAAGTTGTGATGGTATCACATTTCTAGACATGACACACATTTAAAATAGTTTATTTACATTAAAAGAGTATATGTGAAGAGATTTTTTTCAAGAAGTTATATTGAAAAGAGTCTCTTCACATGTAATTTTTTAATATGTATAAGTTACATAAATTATTTTAAATATGAAGCGATGACATTAATGTTGGAGACCTTTTATATTCATCCCCGTGCGATGCACACAGTTTGGACTGCCTCAGGACCCATGCGATGCACACAGGTTGGATCTAATTGTTTTTCTCGTAATGTTCGGGACTAATTTTTGGTTCATGTTTGAAACTCTCATTTTTTGTGAAAGACGGACTTCGTTGTTCAATAAATTACATTATTAAAAGAGAACTATAAAACAATTTTCTTTTTTAACAAAACTATAAAAACATAAAACATTAAAGTAATTAGTATATTTAAGAGTATAAATTATAATTCGTATAATAAATTATAATTCGTATATTAAAATATTGCATGTTTAATTTGTAACGTACTATTAATATGAATGCTAAGTATTCATCTATATTGACACCGGCGGCCGTGGCGTTGTTCTTGTTGTTGTTCTCTGTGTCGTTGTTGTTCATTGGCATTTTGCATGTTTTGTCCTTGATACAATTTTTGTGACTTCTCTATCTCACCATATGGGCAATGGGGACAGAATGGTCCTCGAACCACTTGACTCAGAACAATATGCATTCAAGAACAAGTACTAAACCAGTTCGAATTTCACTTATTCGTGGCTCAGCTGAGGCAGAGGAGGATTTAAGACCTGTTTTGGCGGTACATGGATTTATGATGTTCCTCGCATGGGGTGAATTTTTTCCATTTGGGATAGTCGCTGCTCGATACATGAAACATTTAAGTGGTGACGTATGGTTCAAAATTCATGTTTATTCACAGTCGTCGGGTTTGTCAATTGCTTTTTTGGGGATTCTCTTTGCTGTTGCTGAACTTAGGGGTTTAAATATCCACTTTTTACATGTTAAAGTTGGAATCTTGACATTAATCTTGGGTTGCATACAACCAATTAACGCATATTTAAGACCAAAAAGAACTAACATTGATGAAGGCCCATTGCCTCAACGACTCGTTTGGGAATATATACATACTTATGTTGGAAGATTCGCGGTGTTTATTGGCATTTTTGCTATTTTTAGTGGGATGAAGCATCTAGGGGAAAGATATGATGGTGAAAATATTAGGAAATTGATGTGGGCGTTGTTAGTTTGGGTGATGGTGGGTTTTATTACCGTATTATATTTGGAATACAGTAAAAAAAGGTATATACGTGATTGGGTTTTGGGTAATGATAAAGATGAAGCTGAGGAAATTACTGATCTTTTGAGCCCGAGCAGAATACACGGAGTAGATGTGGAAAAGCTATCACTTTCTTCAAGAAGATCGGAAGTTCAGCTAGAAGCTTTAAGTAGATAGAGATTGTTACCTAAAATTGGGTATTTGTTTGTAGTCTTGGAGAGCTTCTTGCCTTCTTGGGTAGTTGGGTCAACTGATAAACAGCTATACTCAGACTCTTGCGTCCGAATTCTGGAGAGACAGAATGATATCTCATTTGCTGTTTATAATCTGTAGAGCTATTAAATTTTGTTAACATATTGCAATCTGCAAGCTATGTTTAACTCCCTATAGCATTCAATACTTCGAAAAGTTTGACCCTTTTTCTACCCATTTGACTTTCTTGCAGTTTAGTACACATTTTTGCCACCTTCAGGTATAATACTAATTGTTTTACGAATCAGTAATTTATCTGTACTGTTTATCGTTAATATTTGATGAGTTACATCAATGTCATGATCTTACTTTTTAGCAGTTATACCTTTTTTCTTTCATCGTGATAAAGGAATTTGTACCATGTAAAAATACACCTTATTATTGCTGTTGCAGAAAGCTAGAATCTGATACAAGCAAGTTTTTTATGCTCAAGTTTGTATAAAGCAGATATATTGAAATGTCTCATTAGACCATTATAAGAAACACACAAGCAGGGCAAAATATATTGAAAATCCAAAACTTGGTACTGTATACTAACTCATTTACAGTACTCAACCTTCAAAACCCTTTACACAGTTTCATTCCCATGAACCAACAATCAAGAAAAGGCATTATCAAACACAACTAATAATACGCACCAAATGCCTCGTGTACTCCCCTTCCTATCGATTTTGTACAACTTCTTGATCGCCTAAATCAAACAACCTTCCCACATACGTTTCTAAAGGTCTTTTGAGATAATTTTCTTTAAGTTTCTGGAAACAATGACACGTCAGCAAACTATCAGATCCCGACTGATGACTAACACCAAATCTTTCAACTCCCATAGTCATTGCAACCCTATTTAAACCACCTCGAAGAAAATCGTGATATCTTATTATATGTTTGATATCATAAACTCGTGGGAAGAAAACATTCATCAATTCAAAGAATTCCTCTTGAGTTTCTGGTAAATTTTTACCAGTCAATAACTTAATCAAGTACCCAAAATCATACCCGCCATGAAAAGTCGCCCAACAGATATCCTCATTTGAAACAACTCCAGACGACATCAAAAGCTCCCCAAATTTCTTCGCTTCTACTCCCATTCCTCTATTCTTCTTAAAATCAATCCCACTATCTTTCAACATATTAATTGAATCAATATTGCAACAATCTTCCTCTGAATTAAATTCCCTAAAATTAAACTGCCAAACGCAACGCTTTTCACTCCCACAAGTCGGGTGATTCCCATCTTCGTCCGAAAACGTTAAACCTAATTGAATCAACTTACACAAATCAACATTTCTCCTCATCTTAAGATAAGTATAATCAGTATTCATTATAACTTCAGGGATAGGCTTAACCACAACACCAGGAAACTCGGTATCCATCGCAACATTCGTATATTTATCAACTATTTCCCGAATTAAAGCGAATTCGTGATCAAGATTATCACTCCATACTTCTCTAAATTCAAAACCAGGTTGCACATTAGCCATTTTTAATCTCTCTTCTATCAAGCAATCTGCAATACCCACATCAAGAAACTGTTAAAAATCACATTAAAAATCCATATCAAGAATACCCATATAATGAAANAATTAAGATGCTGAAGGCAACACTGGAACTGGAAAGGCATCTCGAGGACCACGCATGTCAGTAGGTTGTAATACTCCATGAGCTTTTACTTGACATGGAAATTCTTCGTATGAGGTAGTAGTTTTTGTTTAATGTGTTATTGTTGTTGTTATTTAATGTGTTAATGTGTTATTGTTGTTTTGTTTTTGTTTAATGTGTTATACTTTGTTGTTGTTGTTGTTTAATGTGTTAATGTTTAGACACATCCGTTTAACATCTCATGTATATCAATATTATCTCAACTTATCCGTTTAACATAACTTGTATATCAATATCATCTCGACTTATCCGTTTAATATCCCATGTATATCAATATCATCTCGACTAATATGTTTAACATAACTTGTATATCAATATCATCTTGATCAATTTGTTTAACATAACTTGTATATCAATATCAGCTCGACTCATCTGTTTAACATCTCATGTGTATCAATATCATTTCGACTCATCGGTTTAACATAACTTGTATATCCATATATATCCTCTCAACTCATCCGTTTAACATTGCATGTGTTTTCATATCTTCTCGAATCATCCATTTAACATATCTTGTATATCAACGATATACAATTAACTACCTTTACAACTTAAACACACTTCAACTAGTTAATCTATATAATCTTATCAGGATAAGGATATACCACAGAAATGTAGTCTTGAGCCTTCGCTAATAATCCTTTCTTATGGATTTTTCACTTGATAAATTAATTATTCGTACATGCGCTATCGACACTATCAATGAAATGCAAGTTATTCCTACGAGTAATATGGTTTGATAATGAGGAGGAGTTTGGTTCGGTATGCACCTAGATCATGGGTCATAGTTAACATTCATCAATTAGCATTCATTAGTTAATCTAAATGCAGTATTGATCCTTCGCTAATAATCCTTTTCTTATGGATTTATTCGCTCGATACATTAACATTCATCTAGTTAATATTCTATGTGTGCTCTCGATACTATCAATAAAATATAAGTTATTCCTACGAGTAGTATGCGCTCTTGATATGAAAGTATCGACGATACATAATTAACTACCTTTACAAATTAAACATGTTTCAACTACCCAAACAATTTTAAAATTTTATTAAATATTAATTTTGTGAATAAACTACTTTGTATATTTTTTAAAATTAATTTAACAATTATAAACAGTTTTTAATGGAAACACACTTTTAGAGATGACACGGTCGTCGCTAAAGGTGTTGGCATGATTGTGTTTCTTTTTTTTTTACTTCGCTTATATTTTTTTTGTCAAAACTTAAAAAGAATGCGACTACACTTTTAACGATGACGTTTGTCGTGGCTAAAAGTGTGGCCGACATTCAACCATTTGAAATATATATATGTATTTAAAATGGTGGACCCCATGGCACCTTTTGCGACAACATGAGTTGTCGCCGAAAGACCCCCTCACCAAAAATACTTGCTGGTGTAGTGAATTAGGAAGCAATTAAATACAAATTCTCATAAAAATACAAGAAATACGAGCTTATAATAAAGGATATTGATGCTAAAATATATATCCTATATGATGTTATCGATCAGTTATTATCTCTCTTAAGATATATGAACTGAAAAAATAAAGTGACTATTGAAAAAATCAATTATCAAGGTATTTGGATATGGGCATTATCGTGAGTTCAGTTGACCAAGGCTAATTCTAGTCCTAAAGAAGACTTCAACCAACAACCCCGATATGTTATTAAGAAAAAAATATAGTTGGATATGTACATTAAAAACTAAGAAAGAAAACATGAATATAACGTTTATATAAGAAAACAACAACTTAGTCAAAGTTGGCCGGTGTCTAAAAACTCTGTCAAGAAGGTCAAACAGAAAACAATCGAGCTAGGCTAACAAGTTATGATTTTGTTGAAAACATGTATTTGAATGTGCTCATCAAATAACAAGTTATGATTTTGTTGAAAACATATATGAGATAGTGTGATATTAGTGATTTAAGTGTGAGAGAAGTTATAACATTCGAGAAAAAAGATCAAAATTGTAGCTTCAATTCTGTGATTCCATAACGATGCTGAGTAGTTTAAATTAAAATATCCTTTCATCACAATGTTTTGCTTTGGTCTTATTCGTTTGCCCTTTTGTGACTATCGCATCGTTTAATATATCGTTTTCACTGCAAAGTATATAAGCTTATCAGATTATATGCTTTGTTAAACGTCAATTTTTGGAGTTAAAATTCTTTGATTGTTTATTTCTGCTGTTGTAAGAAGAAGTTCAGATTTAAAAAAACATATGGTTTGGGCTTATAAGTAACTCTATGTTACCCTTTCTTGTGTCCCGATATTATGCTTAGAACATGTGAGATAGTTTGTGATGTACGTGTATATTTTGAGATAGTTAGTTGTCGTTCTTAAATAGGAAGAAGAAAGGAAGGAGAGAGAGAGAGAGAGAGAGAGAGAGAGAGAGAGAGAGAGA
>LBNU01038036.1:200733-248070 GCA_014162995.1 Artemisia annua | reverse complement strand
AAAAAAAAAAAAAAAAAAAAAAAAAAAAAAAAAAAAAAAAAAAAAAAAAAAAAAAAAAAAAAAAAAAAAAAATGAAGGTCGCAGGCAATATTTGTTTTGACATACTAAGATGTTTGTTAAATGTTTGTGTTTATGAGCTTCTTTTCTTTTTTTCTTTTTTTTTTCTCTTTTCTTTTTATTTTTTATTTTTTATTTGGAAAAAAAAGGCATTATATAGAACTCAAAATAAAAATCAATTAGCTCGTTTTGTGTATAAGGGTTATTTGTGTAGTAAGTTTACTAGTTATAATACCCGTGCACGCACGGGGTTTTTCCAGAAAAATTTAATTATATGGTATTATCGCTTAAAAACAAAAAATCTTATGTATATTTTAAAAAGTTAGAACATCAACATGTGCGAAAGTAAGAAAACAGTTAGCATAAATTGTAAATATAACTGTGGCATCGACCTTGTATTGGATTCTTGAGCTTGTCTCCTTATAATGTTATTGGGTCAAAGGTTCTTTGATAAAATGGGTTTACACATAAATCAAATTTATTTTAAAATTTTTGTTTACTATATGGACATATAAGAATTTAACCGTGAAAATTGTGATATAAGTACAACTAATAAGTATGCAGGAGTTTTTCATTATGTATTAATATCAATTAATATTTTGTAAAAAATTTATTCGATGAAAGATTTAACTTTGTTTAGCTGACATAAATGTTAATGTTGAGGTTGATTTTGTTGTTTAACTTTAACTATTAATATCATATTGTACAAATGTGCAAGTTCAGTAGCACATAATGAGCGTTAATGAAGTTAAAATATACTCCGTAAAGTTTTTTAAGAATGTGTTTCCGGATATCCGTATATAAACTTTAAATAATAATTACATGAGTCGTTATAAGTACAATCGCGTACATTTATTTTCATATCACAGTAACTCGTACTTACCATTTGATATTTATATTACCGTTAATAATAATTTAACTGTATTTAATATTCAAACCCGTGTACGTATAGATTAAACTTTTAAACAGGATAACATGAATTCTTATTTATATTTAACGTACATAGTAAAAAGATATTTTAATAGATGAAAATTTAAAACTAATATTTATTTTAAAAGTATTTAACGTATATTAAAACTAATTCGTACATTTATAAAATTTTGTAAGTTTAATGGATGGAAGTCTCAAACTAATACTAATACTCATGTAATTGTAAAGTTCATATTATAAAGTGTAGCGGATATAAAGTGTAAGGGGTTATTTGTTTATTATCTAAAATTATAAAAAAACATGGAGTTTTATAATTTTACACTTAACTCCATATAATATATTTAAAATTCAACCACTAATGTTTTATTAATTACCTCCTTTTTTTTAAAGTTTTTATTTTCATAAATTTGACACCTATATTTTTATGTGTTTTTTTTCTCAATCAAATTCTCCACCAAATTTATTAAAGTTTGACCAAAATCAATTCAATTTTGACTTTTTATTAGCTAATCATATTGTTCAATTTCGCCTATGTGTCAAAATCGAGCTTTCTTATTGGTTCAATTTTTTTTCCACTAAGATTGTTTTGTCAAAAATACTCCGAAATGATGTAATTCTTTTATTATATAAAAGATTTGATTGTGTTATATATGAGCTACTCCGTATATGAAAAGTCAATAGACTCATTTTTAGTGGCCTGTGAGCTTATTAATTTGGGCTTACATCTTAGTTAACTTTATAATCACAAGTTGATAAGCTCATGAGTTATAAAAAATAAGCTTATAGGCTTTTCAGTTTCTCAAATTTCTTGTGGTGAATGTGGAGAACAATGGTTCGCCCAAGTTCTTTTAAAGTAGATGTTACTACATACAGATACCTGTTAATGATCAAATCGAACCCCGACTTAGTTTTAGAGATTAGAGTAGTACAGATTATTTTGGTTAAAGAGATTACAAAACACCTTAGGTACGTTTGTTTAAGAACATCATGATCAACTTTTGATTGTACAAGCTATAGTTACTAGGCATTGTTACTTGTTAGTATTTGGATATTGGTTATGTATATTCACTGATTGAATAAAAGATTTTAAATAATAAATTGTGACAGTAAGAATGATGTAATTAAGACAGTGAAATACAAAGATCTCTGTTTGTATTTGAGTTACCTTCGTACTTACTTTACGATGCTCATACTTATCTTCTACCATGAGCCAAAAGCTTTATAGGCATTAATGTTGATCAATATAGTCCCAGAACTCGTTGCGTTTTATTAAACATTGATGATTGTTTTCCTAAGAATCAATTGATTGTCATTATGGATTCATCTTGAAAAGATATGACCAATCGTGCAGGATTACGATATTTTCCTGTAACATAATACTGTATCTATAACATGTTTTTAATGTGCCAGGAAATCTTACTTTGGTACCTACTGCCTAGTATATGCTGTAAGTTAATTCTTCTAAATTCAGCTATTCAAGTACTACTAGCTTGACTTTGTTTTATAAACACAGAAAGTTAAATAAACGAATTACTCATTTCGGACACAGTAGCTCTCGTAGCTCAGTTGGTTAGAGCACCCGTTTAGTAAGCGGGAGGTCTTGAGTTCGACTCTCAACGAGAGCAATCACTTTTTGCATCAATATTATATGAACCTAACATTGGGCTTACACGTCAAAGTGGTCTTCTAGAATTTGGGCTTAAACAATAATTTTTCATGTCCAATCTTTTATATAATAAAACAAAACCTCAAGTGGGGACTTTTCCATTTCAAAAAAACTAAATCATACCTTATTTAATAATAATATTATTTAGAAAAAAAGATTATTTTCTTATTAGATAATATTTTATATTTATCTATAACACAAGTAGAAGATAAATACAAAAAATATAGATAAGATGCAATTAACAATAGGATTAAATTTTTTAAATAATTATCTTTAATAATAAAAAATTATAATTAAAATATATGATTCAAAAAATTTTTAAAAAAAACCCGCGCGTGCGCGGGCATTATAACTAGTGGGATAAAACAATAATTTTTTTTTTCTCTCTCACTTTCCTTTCACCCGCACACCTGCACTTGCCGGAGGTCTCGTTGGAAGCAGTCCCATTACTCCCGGGTTTATCCTGGGATAAGGGTAGGATCTGTCTACATTATACCTTCCCCATACCCAGCCCCGCGGGATTGGGTTTGTTGTTGTTGTTGTTGTAATGGGACAAATTTCACATGATAAAATTGAGGTTCTTTATATTTTGAATTTGTCTAACAAGTATACGTATTTATTAAAAGTAAATTTTTAAGTTGAGTACACATTAATATAACTAATTCTGTACCCAATTATATTAACATACAATTCATTTCAGAAAGTAATCGATAATCAGTAGGTGAACTGAACTATCTATGAGTTGGGATATGATGGTCAAAAAAGGTAACTCATATTTTTTAGTATTTGTTTTCGAACGAGTGGAGTATTATACAAATAGTGGGGTTTGATGAGCCTAATACCACTCAAGTCTTTTCAACAAATGTTTACATACAATGATACTACTTTATTTGTTTGGTTTTGCTTTTAAAATAAATAAATATTGCACTAAAACACTGTTTGGCATGAAATATATACTACTATACATATAATCTGAAAAATATGATGTCTGAAGTGATAGGAAGGTTCCTTTTACTGATAATATAGTACTTGCTATGTTCTTAATATGATTTAATTAACTATAATTTTGAAGGCTTAAATGATTTTTTTTTTTTTTTTTTTTTGAACATATGAAGGCTTAAATAATTAACAATAGAGAAATACTTATAGCAAGAAACTTTTTCTAAATAAAAAAAGTTTGGAATGTTCAAAACCAAAAAATGTTGTTATGCAAAGCAACAAGTGTTAGAAAAAGAAAGCAACTAACATGTCGGCCTAATGAAACACACAATTCTAATAATTAACCATAAAAAATTGGACCCACTTAAAATTCCAGTCACTTTGGATGGTGGAATACAACTTCATTTTTGTACCTTAAGAATATGACACCCTTTGGTCAAGTTCCTTATGCCCTTGCCCCTTGTCACGTGATTCGTGAAACATAAAATGAAAACAAACTATCACCAACTTTATTCAATAAGGGTATACTTGTCCTTGCACACAAATNTGTGGGTCCCACAGGACACCACAGTGGGTCCCACAGGACCCCATTGGCACCATTGGACTCCCAAGCTGGCCCCCAGTCCATAGCAACCAAGTTTGAACCCTTAGAACCTGTGGACCCCACTTGTTATGCCCATTGAATGTTGTCCCATTTCTGTGCTCAGCTTAGTACTTAGAAGTGCTTATTTGGTTTGTTTAGCTTAATCAGTGTTATGCTTTTGATGTTTCTTGTTCATTTCAGTCCTAGTTGCTTGTTCTCACTAGAATTTACCACTGTGGGCCCCTAGCCAGCTTATTTGGAGCTTATAGCTTGACAGTTTGACCAAAGTCAACTGTCAAAGCCAATAAGCACTCACAGTGCTTATTTTTGAGTTCTAAACTAGTTGTTTTTACAAAAGTCTCTTAAATTAAGTTATTAAAAAGTTTTGTAAAAGAAAAATCCAAAAATAATCACTTTTTAATAAAAGTGATAGTTTCTATTTAATATTTTTAATTTTCATTTTCTCTTTTTAAATTTAGCTTAATAATATTCTGTTTTTATAATTTTTAAAATTAGTTTGTCACCTTAAGTATTTGTAGTAATTTTCTTAGAATTTTCTTTTTCTGTTTAGTATTTATTAGATTTAATATTAGTTAAATTAGTAATTAAGTAAAACTGTTAAATTAATTAATTCTGTATAAATTTGTTAAACAGTAGCATCTTTTTATATTTTTCCTAGGTTCTAAATAATATTTAATATTTTTAGTAATTTTTCTAGAATTTTTACTGTTCATCTTATAATTATTAGATTTAATTATAATTAAAACAGTTTAATTAGAAAAACCAAAAAGAAATTAGCATAGTTGTTATAATTTAATATAATTTTCATTTTTATAATTTTTCTAGCTTTGTCACATCAATTAGAATCTGTAAAAATTAATTTCATAATTTTCCTTTTTAATTTTCTCATTTTTCTCTTTTAAATAGTTTAATTAGGTTTTAAATATTAATTAAGTTTTCAATTTATAAAAAATCCACAAAAAGACAAAAATATTTCTTTTTAATTTTTATAAATATTTTAAGTCATTTTAGGTTTTTAGAAAATAATTTTGTAATTTTCTAAGTTAAATTTGTAATAAAAATCTTTTAGAATTAGTTTAAATAGATTTTAATTAAATTAAAATAGTTTATATTAAATAATTAATATTAAATTAATATAATATTGATAAAATATTTTCTTTTTAGATTTTAATTTTCTTTAAATTATAAGTTTCAAAATTTTCATTTTACACCCTTTAAGTTTGGAACTTGTCATTTTAGCCCCCTGTAGTTTAGAAGTTGTCACTTTTAGTCCTTGTACTTTACTTAAATTGCATTTTGTGTTATATCTGTTGTTGTGCATTTTCCTTTTCAATTCCAAGCAATCAGTAGTGTAAAAATCAATCAAAATTCATAATTTGGTTACTACTCCCAAGTCACTTATTCCCAAAACGTTTTCCAAACACAATTTCAGCCTCGTTGGGACTTTAACGACCCGGGGAAACACTATACTCTCCAGGATTTCATTGCATCTTGTCTCAAGCTTTCAGGGTTTATTTGTTACGGTTAGCCATTCACAAGTGGCTAGCTTGTGTGACAATTCCTGTTGGTTCTGAGACGAGTCAGTGAGAGTCATAGGTTTAAGTGATAGTGAATACAAGTTCCACAGGGTTCAGTTGTTACACCCTTCAAGGAAAATGTAGTGTTTGTGATAATTGCAATGCATATACAATTATCAAGAGTGGGGTATGTTGCACTAAGCTCATGAACCACACGTTAACAGTCCGGGTCATGGGGTCTGCTGACCAACCACGAGGGGACGGGAAGGATAACTTGCCAAAGTTAATCCTTCAGAAGGTTCAAATATAATACTTATTGGTACCCTCCAGTGAGAGGTAGTATCAACGGGATTTGTCAAACTCCAATAGATCTATCAATTATATTCGCGTTCACTTGTGTAAAATATCACAAGTGATTAGATTCATGAATTTGGTTATGTAGTGGTGGCAGATAGTTTACTCGTGCAACAACCAAAGAAAAAGACTTGTATTCGGTTTAAAGAGAGTAGTAAGCATGTATCCCCCTCACAGGGTCGTAAAGCATTTAAAAGTGAGGCTATGAAAACTCACGGAAAAAGAGTGTGAGGCTATGACACCTGAGCTTAGGGAAATCTGATTGATGTAAAAAGTGACTCGAAAACTAGACTGCCTTACTCACGTATCCTGGTGGTATTGTAGGTGTGGATGGATGTCAAGCTTTAGTTATTTTGTTCAAGTTACTTAAGTAATCATTCTTAGGGTTTTTAGTGTTTTAGATATAACATAACACCGTTCAGGCCATCACAATTCAGAAGTATAAGACTCCTCACATGAAGTTCCCTACTATTGTATTATGTCATCAACATAATACCGTTCGGGCCATCATAATTCAGAAGTTAATACTCCTCACATGAAGCTCCTTACTATTGAGTTATGTGATTATTAGAGTTTTAGTTATAATAAAACACCGTTCGGGTCATCATAATTCAGAGGTTATGCAATAATCGTTTGAGGAGCCAGGGCACTTTAAATCGTAAACCCAGCAAACTCGTCAAAACGAAATATCCACATGATACCCCTCACATGAAGCTCCCTAGTATTGTATTATGCTTCTAACTTAAAATAGGTTTTTATGTTTATATGAAAATACTTTCACTTTATACCCTTATAGTTTATATATTTACAAAATCTACCCTGATCTTATAATACTTATACTTATAACTATCTAGACTTGACACAATTAGTCCTTATGCTTATATATTTTAGGAAAATGACAGAAATGACCCTTGGACTTATATGTTTTCAAATTTTACCATTTATACCCTTAACTTTATAACTTTTGCAAAACTAGTCCTTATAAGTTTATAACTCTTTTACTTTCTATCCTAAGGTTTTGTAACTTTGCAAAAAGGGTCCTTATACTTATAACTTCTAAGAAATGTCAAAAATAGTCCCTAGACTTAATATTTTCAGAAAGTTACCATATATACCCCTATGCATGGAAAACTTTGCAAAACTAGTCCTAATTCCATGCAAACTATATTTTTATGAAACAAAAAGGTTTCCTAGCTTATGGTTAACTAATATTAGCTTATCTAAGTTGCCTAAACTAGCTTATAGCTTATGGAAAGGGTTTATAGCATATAAACATGAATTCGACTCTATTTAGGGTTTTAAAAAAGAAAAGTTCTAGTTTTTAGTTATCAAGGCTTAGGCAAAGGTTCTAAGGTATCCTATAACTAACCTAGTACTGTAATATAACTATTAGAACAAGTAATAAGGCTTACGTGATCAAGGAAGGGCTTAACGAGGGTTCCTAAGGTTTTCTAGGGTTTACTCGACAAAAAGGAACTCGATAGGGCTTCAATACTTGGCTAGCTCGACTCCTAAGCCTACTAAGGACTTAGTAATACTACTAACTACAGAAAGTTTAAGGTGGAGAGAAGTGAAGGTGTGAATTGGAATGGAGGGAGTAGCGAGGGTATTTATAGGGCTCGTTGAGCTTGTTGGCCAAGCAAAGGGAAGAATGAGGGGGAGGTGACTAAGATAAGCTACTAGCTGACTCTTAAGAGCTATGGTGGTGACTAGGAGGTCTAGGAGGCGGTTTAGGGGTGTTTGTGGTGGAGAAGTAGCCACGGCACAAGGAGGACACAAGTAGGTGATGCACCTAATTGTGTGCTACTTGGGGAGGTACTAGGGTCTGTGCTTGGTGTAAGCAAGGTTCTAGGCTAGGTGCTTGAGGTGTTTGAGGTGCTTAAGTATCTTAGTTCTAAGACTTAGGTTTAGTTTTGTCCTAGCTTTTCTTAAAGAGAGTTTAGGGTCTAGCTTAGGGTTTAGTGCCTAGATTAGGCTCCTATGAGTATTTAGTGGCTAGGATTAAGTCCTAAGAAGCTTATACTAAGTGGTGGTAGCTTATGGGAAAGATTTGGGAAAGTTTAACCTAGTTTCCGGGAAGTTATAACCTAGTTATGGTTTTGTGCTTAAGAGACTTGTACCTAAGCTCTAAGGGGTTATACTAGAGTCTAAGGGTGCTAAGATATCCTATTGTTCCTAAGGTAACTCATACATAAGCCTTGAACACTTTTAAACTAGTTTAGATAAGCAATTAGAGTTTTGTAAACACATAGGTCGAATTAGGGCTTAATTAGGTTTTATTAGGGTTTTGTGATGATTTTAGTGTGTTAAATTGATAGATTACTTATTGTGGTGTTGTTGTGATCTTACGCTTGACATACCAGGAGTTTATAGGATGTGAATGTAGAGATCTTTGGCTCATGTGGATACGTGAGTAGGTCTAGAGAGTCATGCAAGTAGTGAATGCACATAAAAAGCAAAAATTTACCTGTGAAATACCTGATATACGTATTTATAGTGTGAATGATAGTGATGAGATTTTGTGGGTTGTTATACCTAAATTCATATTTCACCAAAACGAACCAAACCCAACATAAAACACTTCTATGACTTAACTTCTGCTTATTAAACATGTTAAACATCATTTTTCATAAGGCCATAAGCAGAATCTACTAGTTTAGTCATTATTTTAGGCATATGTCAAACACCCTTTTTACAATTGTAACTAATACCAACAACATCATGAACATGTTCCTATTCACTTCTTTAAATACAAACCTCATAAATTCTGAAACATTATCATTACTAATCCATAAAACATGTTTAACATAATCCATGATTCATGGCATCATCACCTATGATCATATAACTTACGTAAAATTGCATAAACATGTCTAAAATCATCTATAATATACTTATTAACGAAAACCTTGATTTTCATCATAATTCATAAAGCTAAACTTGAATTTAATCACATACCTTGATAATAAATAGGTTAAGAAGACTTGTAACACCTTAAGATCAACATAACTGCTTCAAAATCCTTCCAAGTTCATCATTATAATGATTTCTTCATTCTTAAGAAAGTTTAGCTATTTTCCTCTAAGACAACACACAGAGGCACGTGTTATTATAAGAGGAAATTGTGAAATTTTAAGTTATCTAAACACAAGGGTAAAATAGTAATTTATATACTTTAATTATCGTTAATCCTTGCTGTCAAATCCTTTGCATCGTTAATCATTTTCCGTTAACTATTTACATTGGAAGTCCTTATTTTTAATAAAACTTAATGAAAATACTTTTTTAATATTCTAATAAAAATATAATATATTTCTAATCAAATTTGCAAATTTTGGGGTGTTACAAAACTCAAAGACGCAATCCACACCATCATCGTCAAACAATCTACTCCTGATTGGTAACCTTTTTCACCTAGGTCGTCTTTCTGGGTCCCACCACATCATCATCATCAATCCAATACATATAATTTACCACCTTTTCACAAGAATTGTCTATTTTTCACCAGCGTGAACAGTCCCAATTTCAATCAACTCACACAATATTGGTGTACCTGATGTTTATGTTTTTAAAGAAGATAAAAAAAAACTTAGAGATTTGATATTGATTTGGAGAAGATAAAGAGAGATATTGTTGAGGTGAAGATAAAGAGGGGAAATAAAGAAATGATGTGTGATTTATTGTTTAAAAATGAAGAGAAAAAACTATGGGTTAATAAGAGCTATGGTGTTTTTCGTCTTTGTGACGGCGTAACATGTTTTTCGGAAACAATCTGGGGCGGTGGTGGTTTTCTGTTGTAGTGGCGATGGTGTGAGGGTGTGTTTGGTTGGTTATGAAGAATAATGAAAGATGGTGATTGTGATATTTGTTTGGTTGGGAGTTTATGTTTTTTTGTGGTGATGGACTGACGGTGATAAAAGATGAAGATATGGATATTTAAAAGAAAAAGAAATAAAGGAGAAAATCAGAAAAAAGGAATAGAATGGTATTTCAGTCATTTCAGTTTGACCAAGAACGAAATCGAAACCAAAGTTTCCTCACAGGGAGGTTGCCTGCACTTCCCGAACTATACGGACGAAAACATGCAATTTGGCCAAACTGTTAATACAAATATCGCCTAAAACGTTATTTATATTTTACGATCTTTGCTAAGTTTTGTTAACGACAAAGTGTAAACTTTAGTTTTTAGTAAAACATAATTATAGTTTAAGTCTTGCATAACTAGACTTCATTTGCTACATTTACATTTCATATTAGACATAACACTTTCATATTTCTTAATAAAGAAAGTGTTACATCACATCATGTGCATTTATGGAAAGATTGTGTGTTTGACTTTCCATAAGACCTCTTACACATTTTGGAAGGATTCCAAGTTTATTCAATGTGTGTTTGACTAGAAATAATTTAATGTGACCTTGCTAGATATGGAAAGATTTCTTGTAAGCTTTGACTCTCAGACCTGGCGGAACCCTGGGGATACAAGGGCGGAACCCTTGTTTTGGTTCCGCCGGTTCCGCCAGTGGTCTGGTTGGTTTGGGTATAAATACCAAGTCACTTGCAAGAAAATCTCTATCACTTCTCATTACATTTTACACATACATCATTCATCTAACCCATTAACATTTTCATTTGTGTGAAGCTCTCTTGTAGCAAAGAAGTTCACAAGTTCATATCAAATTACAAGTACTCAACACAATGTTGCAAGACTTGTTAGCTTAGCATTGTATAGACTTCGTGTAGTTTATATTTCATTTGATTGTGCATATTCAAGTTGTGATCGGTTAGTATTTTAGGTCTTAAAATACATAGTGTGACGGGAGTGGTTGTACCCTTATAAAAGAACTCGACATCTAGCTTTGTGTCGGTAATCTTGTGTAAGCGACGTGTAAGGTTTTCTCCACCGATGAAAGGAGCTTGTTGACTAGTGAAAGAAACTCTCGAGTTGGATACTCGGGGCGTGGAGTAGGGCAAGGAAAAAGAGTCCTTGTAGCCGAACCACGATAAACACTTGTGTTGTGGTTTGATCGTTTCGTTCTTTATCTTTGCATATTACATATTTTCTTTAGTTTAGATCTTTGATTACACGTAAAGTTTCAAAAGATAATTAAGTTAAAAACCGGTAAACTATTCAACCCCCTTCTAGTTTTCCACACAAACCACAAGGACGATTTTTGCAATTTACTCTTTAAATATCTCATGAATCATTAATCGTTAACCAAAATAAATTATACCGTTACGACAAATATTTTATTATCTTTTCAAACACGGGCCATTTCACGTTTTGTTTTGACGTTATTTTTAGTATTGAAATTCAAATAATATATCACATGTGATATAACAGTATTTTGAAATTTCGAACACTAAACAATTGCATTAAATTGACATAATTATTTATGTATAACACACATTGTATATCAACTTTTAGATTAGAGGAGTTCATTTATGAAAACTTCATAGTCACATGTGATATAGATCACATGTGTTTAAATCACATGTGTTTTGTCAAACTTTGATAAATTAATTGCTATAATTTATAAGTCGAAAATAATATGTTAAACATTATTAGAAATTTATGAATGTCTAGTTTCCGGTAAAATAAAAAGCAGTGGAACTTTTAGAATTTTGTAAAAAAGAAGTATGTTCATTTTACCACAGGTTTTAATGCTCGAACATAAAAAGTAATGTTGAATAATATGTGATCTATTAAGCAAGTTTCAAAAACAAAAAAAAAAAAAAAAAAAAAAATGTCAAAAGTATATCAAAGTGACTGTGTATGGATAGATTATTAAAGTATATCAAAACGGGCGGGACCGGGGCACAGTTCAAATGGGCACGGGCTAAACGGGCACGGGCCAAACCGGCACATGTTATACGAATCGCTTTAGAAAAAGACCCAAAACGACAAAATAAATTCCTCAGACGTAATACCTCATTTATATTTTAAAAATTAAATATATTATATCTATAAGTTTCTTTTTAAAAAAAACAATTAACGATTGTAATGTTGTCAAATTGAGAAAAATATATGCTCGTTTAGTGCCCATTTAACTCTTAATAAGCAATATATGTCCATTTCAAGAAAAAGAGTAGGGTTGAATGTGCCCAAATCTTTTACAAATTAGCTCAAATTAGCATTTTTTTTTTTTAACACAAATTGCCACTTCAATTGATTGCGATAGAATAATTTTATTTTCTTAACTATTAACGTTTTAAAAAGAGCGGTGAACATAGGTTTTTTATTTGATAAAAATGAATGACTATTCATCATTTGGTATGTGAGTAAATTTTTGGTGTGTAAATGATTAAATCAGCTTTAAAACATATGTTGAGGACAAAATCCAAAACCTCTTAGAGCGAGGCGAATTAGTACCTGCCTTTGCTACTTCCATACGGAAAGCTTTCTTCTTTCCAAAAGGCAAATATTTGCAATAATACAAACCAACTCGTATTTAATCACCGATTGTACGACATATTGACTTCTATATATAGACATTAGCCATGTTAGTGTTTAAAAGGATAAGTGAACACATGGTCCTTACTCCTTAGTAGGAAGGTACAAACCCATTGAGGACCATAAAAACACTTGGCTCTTAAACCTCAATGACCTACCAAAAACAAATAGGTGGATTGATAGTCCATGCATCTAGCCAAGGGCAATGCTGTCCATCTTTTTTCTGACACTCTTTTGTAAACACTTCCGTAAACGATCCAACATGTAAAAAGTTGGACTTTAGGAACAAATTCTCATTTAACTTGCACGTTTTGTAATTTTAGTTCCACAAATTATGGTTCATTTTCTTGATTTATGATATGAGCTTAATATTGAGACCGACTAATTCACAGAACTTTAATTTACCGTCACTTAGACTCAAACGGTGTAAAAGACTGTTAGATTATAGGCTAAGACCCAAGCTTAATTGTGAGCTTATGGTCTATTACGTTTAGAGTTAGAATTATCGATAAGCTATGTCATCAATATAAATAAACATGTAATTCTACTTGTGTAACCACAAAGCATAATTCAATAATTTATCGCTTGGGTCAATTTAGGATGAAGTTCGATTGTGGGTTTAAGTCAATTAGGGTTTCATGCTATGTACTCTCTATATATACATTGCCGGATAGTATAATGGATCTACGAGTTTTCCGTCATCTGACAAAGACTTCCTGAAAATGAAGGTTACCGAGTTAATCTAAACAGTTGAAACCAAACTCGAAACATGTTTGAGAATCAATATATGTACAAAATATTGATAATATAAATTGTAAAATACAAATTTCCTGATATGTTATTCTTAAGAGTTTTGCTATAGCCTCCTACATTATATTTCTACATATCATCCTACACACAAAATAATATAATATGTTTGTTCTATATTGATTATCTCTCTGCATCTAAACAGTTTATTCTGACACTTGGCAGATCTTGTAAGTGAGAATATGAGTAGAAACATGTAGTAAAAGGATATGTCATTTCTCTATTCATAATTAGATTTCAAACATGTCATTAGTCATTACTATGTTTGTAAAAGCAAATACTATGTTATAATTTATATAGAAGACTTTTCGTATTGTTATAAAATTATGTTTTTGCTTTTTAGTGATTAAACGTGTGAACAAGTTGCCAACTCATGTCTCGTGGGCTTTGATAGAGACGGTAAGTCCGTGACAGTGAAACTAGTAGGCCCCTAAGCCCAATAAATGTGGGCCCATTCCACGTCATCATCCGTGTTCGCAAAACTTACCCCGTTACTTTATTAAGCTGTGGTGGGGTCCCCTTACACCAAATAACAACACATACACGTGTCCATCCAATGCCGACTTGTTTTCCAATACTCGTATCATTTAATTTAACACCGTCACATTTTCATACGTGGGTTTTATCTTCCTATGCTAGTTCTAAACTACAAAAACTGAATCTGAAATGAAGTTACGAATTACGATTAAGGATTAAAAGAATGGAATATGTGAATGGCAATTGTTCATTACTGATTTCATATTAGTATCATGTTGTTTTTACTCCTATGTCCCAATATAAATTGTCAAATTTGACGACATGCAAAATATTATAAATTTCCACTAATTAAATTAGAGGATTTATATAGATTTTATAGAGTTTACGAATACGATTTAGAGAAGTTAGAGTTGTAATAGTCTGCATTCTATAAGCAGATTTAAGGTGTTAATATAATCAAAGTTTGGTTAATTCTTCTTAGCTTTGTTAAGTAATTCCGCATACTTAATAAAGTAATTCAGTGTTTCATTGTTAGTAGATTAGGATTTATCCAAGGCTACTAAACCCTTAACAAGCTATATAATAGTTTGGTCAGAGTATATCGATCCAACAGATTCCAAGTTTATTCAATGTGTGTTTGACTAGATATAACTTGATGTGACCTTGCTAGATATGGAAAGATTTCTTGTAAGCTTTGACTCTCAGACCTGGCGGAACCCTGGGGATACAAGGGCGGAACCCTTGTTTTGGTTCTGCCGGTTCTGCCAGTGGTCTGGTTGGTTTGGGTATAAATACCAAGTCACTTGCAAGAAAATCTCTATCACTTCTCATTACATTTTACACATACATCATCCATCTAACCCATTAACATTTTCATTTGTGTGAAGCTCTCTTGTAGCAAAGAAGTTCACAAGTTCATATTAAAGTTACAAGTACTCAACACAACGTTTTAAGACTTGTTAGCTTAGCATTGTATATACTTCATGTAGTTTATACTTCATTTGATTGTGCATATTCAAGTTGTGATCGGTTAGTATTTTTTAGGCCTTAAAATACATAGTGTGACGGGAGTGGTTGTACCCTTGTAAAAGAACTCGACATCTAGCTTTGTGTCGGTAATCTTGTGTAAGCGACGTGTAAGGTTTTCTCCACCGATGAAAGGAGCTTGTTGACTAGTGAAAAAAACTCTCGAGTTGGATACTCGGGGCGTGGAGTAGGGCAAGGAAAAAGAGTCCTTGTAGCCGAACCACAATAAACACTTGTGTTGTGGTTTGATCGTTTCGTTCTTTATCTTTGCATATTACATATTGTCTTTAGTTTAGATCTTTGATTACACGTAAAGTTTCAAAAGATAATTAAGTTAAAAACCGGTAAACTATTCAACCCCCCTTCTAGTTTTCCACACAAACCACAAGGACGATTTTTGCAATTTACTCTTTAAATATCTCATGAATCATTAATCGTTAACCAAAATAAATTATACCGTTGCGACGAATATTTTATTATCTTTTCAAACACGGGCCATTTCACGTTTTGTTTTGACGTTATTTTTAGTATTGAAATTTAAATAATATATCACATGTGACATAACAGTATTTTAAAATTTCGAACACTAAACAATTGCATTAAATTGACATAATTATTTATATATAACACACATTGTATATCAACTTTTAGATTAGAGGAGTTCATTTATGAAAACTTCATAGTCACATGTGATATAGATCACATGTGTTTAAGTCACATGTGTTTTGTCAAACTTTGATAAATTAATTGCTATAATCTATAATTCGAAAATAATATGTTAAACATTATTAGAAATTTATGAATGTCTAGTTTCCGGTATAATAAAAAGCAGTGGAACTTTCAGAATTTTGTAAAAAAGAAGTATGTTCATTTTACCACAGGTTTTAATGCTCGAACATAAAAGGTAATGTTGAATAATATGTGATCTATTAATCAAGTTTCAACAACGAAAAAAAAATTGTCAAAAGTATATCAAAGTGACTGTGTATGGATAGATTATTAAAGTATATCAAAACGGGCGGGACCGGGGCACAGTTCAAATGGGCACGGGCTAAACGGGCACGGGCCAAACCGGCACATGTTATACGAATCGCTTTAGAAAAAGACCCAAAACGACAAAATAAATTCCTCAGACGTAATACCTCATTTATATTTTAAAAATTAAATATATTATATCTATAAGTTTCTTTTTAAAAAAAACAATTAACGATTGTAATGTTGTCAAATTGAGAAAAATATATGCTCGTTTAGTGCCCATTTAACTCTTAATAAGCAATATATGTCCATTTCAAGAAAAAGAGTAGGGTTGAATGTGCCCAAATCTTTTACAAATTAGCTCAAATTAGCATTTTTTTTTTTTAACACAAATTGCCACTTCAATTGATTGCGATAGAATAATTTTATTTTCTTAACTATTAACGTTTTAAAAAGAGCGGTGAACATAGGTTTTTTATTTGATAAAAATGAATGACTATTCATCATTTGGTATGTGAGTAAATTTTTGGTGTGTAAATGATTAAATCAGCTTTAAAACATATGTTGAGGACAAAATCCAAAACCTCTTAGAGCGAGGCGAATTAGTACCTGCCTTTGCTACTTCCATACGGAAAGCTTTCTTCTTTCCAAAAGGCAAATATTTGCAATAATACAAACCAACTCGTATTTAATCACCGATTGTACGACATATTGACTTCTATATATAGACATTAGCCATGTTAGTGTTTAAAAGGATAAGTGAACACATGGTCCTTACTCCTTAGTAGGAAGGTACAAACCCATTGAGGACCATAAAAACACTTGGCTCTTAAACCTCAATGACCTACCAAAAACAAATAGGTGGATTGATAGTCCATGCATCTAGCCAAGGGCAATGCTGTCCATCTTTTTTCTGACACTCTTTTGTAAACACTTCCGTAAACGATCCAACATGTAAAAAGTTGGACTTTAGGAACAAATTCTCATTTAACTTGCACGTTTTGTAATTTTAGTTCCACAAATTATGGTTCATTTTCTTGATTTATGATATGAGCTTAATATTGAGACCGACTAATTCACAGAACTTTAATTTACCGTCACTTAGACTCAAACGGTGTAAATGGCCGTTAGATTATAAGCTAAGGCCCAAGTTTAATTGTGAGCTTATAGTCCATTAGGTTTAGGGTTAGAATTGCTTATTTGGTAAGCTATGTCATCAATATAAATACACATGCAATTCTACTTGTGTAACAACAAAGCGTAATTCAATATATCGCTTGGGTCAATTTTAGATGAAGTTCAATTGTGGGTTTAGGTCAATTAGGGTTTCATGCTATGTACTCTCTATATATAGTATATACATTGCCTGATAATATTAATGTATCTACGAGTTTTCCGTCATCTAACAAAGACTTCCTGAAAATGAAGGTTACCGAGTTAATCTAAACATGGACGGAACTATTAAGGGACCGGGGAGGGCCCCGGCCCCCTCAAACTTTGCGGCGCCTAGTGTAAAATTATAGGTTTTAGGGGTAATTTAGTTGTGGTTACAAATAAATCTCCGATTCGGCCCCCCCCCAAAATAAATGTTCAAGTTCCGTCTATGAATCTAAACAGTTGAAACCAAACTCAAAACATGTTTGAGAATCACTACATGTACAAAATATTGATAATATAAATTGTAAGATAAAAATTTCATGATATGTCATTCATAAAAGTTTTGCTATAGCCTCTTACATTGAATTCCTACATATAATCATACACACATAATAATATAATATATTTTTTCTCCACTCATTATCTCTATGCATCTAAACCTTCTATTCTGACACTTGTCAGATCTTGTAAGTGAGAATATGAGTAGGAACATGTAGTAAAAGGATATATCATTTCTCTGTTCATAATTAGATTTCAAACATGTCATTAGTCATTACTATGTTTGTAAAAGCAAATACTATGTTATAATTTATATTGAAGACTTTTCGTATTCTTATAAAATTATGTTTTTGCTTTTTAGTGATTAAACGTGTGAACAAGTTGCCAACTCATGTCTCGTGGGCTTTGATAGAGACGGTAAGTCCGTGACAGTGAAACTAGTAGGCCCATAAGCCCAATAAATGTGGGCCCATTCCACGTCATCATCCGTGTTCGCACAACTTACCCCGTTACTTTATTAAGCTGTGGTGGGGTCCTCCTACACCAAATAACAACACATACACGTGTCCATCCAATGCCGACTTATTTTCCAATACTCGTATCATTTAATTTAACACCGTCACATTTTCATACGTGGGTTTTATCTTCCTATGCTAGTTCTAAACTACAAAAACTGAATCTGAAATGAAGTTACGAATTACGATTAAGGATTAAAAGAATGGAATATGTGAATGGCAATTGTTCATTACTGATTTCATATTAGTATCATGTTGTTTTTACTCCTATGTCCCAATATAAATTGTCAAATTTGACAACATGCAAAATATTATAAATTTCCACTAATTATATTAGGGGATAACTTAACTACAATTTTTGCAGCCAATTGACTACAATCAAATACCAAAATATACAAGAAAATGAATCAGATACCCACAGAAGGACTCAAGACCCACACTTTATAACACAAATTGTAAGAATTTGGCTACAATGCAATTGTAGCTAATATATTCTCATTATATTATATACCTATCAAATATTATCTTCACCCACCAAAATCTTTTTTAATTGATTAAATGCAAAGTGAATATTTATTCTGGGACATCTCAAAATGAAATCATGAACAAATTTTGAAACGAAACGAGTATTTACTAATCAGCCCCTTTTACTGTTATGTTTGCAACATGATGATGTGATGTATAGACACAATTTTCATCTAAATATATCGCATAGGCTCTACAAGATTCTAAAGAAATGAGAAACTTGTCTTAACGGGAATAATTCTACCATTGTTGACGATAAATGGTGAACGAGTATACTGTTGAAAGACGACCATATAACATTATCGTATTCTCTTATCAAGGGAACTATAATTTCTCTGTATTTGTCGACCTAAAAGAACATTACTCTAATAGTAAGAGTACGTGATTTGATTATCAAAATTTCATAACTTAAATGTTTTACATAACTAATTAATTATCAAAAAGGTAGATCAAGTGAAAAATGTATCGAAAAACATGAAAATGGCTAACATAAAAGGTGCGGTTCGATCATGTTGGAATGCACGAGTATGAGAGTTATGATCACATCGGGAGTCCGACTACTACCACTGGTGAGAAGGATACACGGATAATGAGGATGTGATTAAAGAAGGTTGATTTAAAAATCATGGTCTAGGTTTTGCTTGTCTTATTTTGTATTTTTCCGAGTCAAATGTTGTTTATTGGTCTTTTTTATGTGATATAGTTTGCGGTTTGCTATGTATCAGATTGAGATGTGAGACTCAGGGGGTGTTTCTTTTTTCTTCTATACTAAGAGGCTTATAAATATATGTGGTGTCCATGCCTATTAGAGGCTCTTAATGGGGAGTTGTTAGTATTTCTTGCCTTATGGGTATAGAGGAAGTAATAGAAAATAAGTTGGCCATAGCTGAAAAGAAATACTATTAAATGTCATGTGGACCCCAATCTTTTAGCTAAGGAAAAAAAGAAACACACCCTCACTCACATCCTATGTACGTAAGGTGTTTTTTTTTTTTTTTTTTTTTTTTTTTTTTTTTTTTTTTTTTTTTTTTATTTTTTTTTTTCCCGTGATAAAACCCTTTACGCAATAAATAGCTAAGCTTTGTTATTCGATATAACAAAAAAGTTGATTTTGACTTCTGGTTACTCTTATAAATATAACAAAATTTTCATCAAAATTGTATAAACTAAAAGAAAACAAAACATTAATATGTAAACTGGTTAGTGGATTCCAAATGAATCCATTGACATGTGAGTATATTCTAAGTTTCTAGCTAACCTTTGACTAAAGAAATATAGAGTGGTGAGTGCTGCCATAATTTACAGGGAAATAGGTCACACAAAAAAACCCATAGATGCTAGTATGCTACTACTACTACTATTGTTTATAGGATATTAGCCATTTGGATTAAAGCTACTTTAGTGGTTGTTAACGAATCTTAATAAGAAAAACATTCAAGAAATTTCGTATTCGCCGTATTCTTGAGACCACAATTTTAATTAATTTTGCCTCGTTATCATTCTCTTCCTAAGCATGTTACCGACTTCATATAATCTTGAAATTAAGCATTTATAACAGAGATTTTTTTTTTTTTTTTTTTTTTTTAAATTTTTTATTTATTTATTTATTTTTTGAACTTACCTTAAAAACAGAAACTAAGATAATAAAGAACTGAATTAAACAATCAATCATACCACAAAGTATTATATACGTAATATAAGGTAGCGTAAGTGATCGAGTAGTCTTAAATAACTTTATATAAGAGTGGAATAGTATAAAAGTGTTGACGATTATTAGCAGTGTTCTAAAAGGCGTGTCAAGGCTCCGTCAAGGCGCGAGGCGTGGCCTCGACGTCACGAAATGGACCAAAGGCGTGAGGTCTAGGCGTCGTGTGAAAAGCGTGGAATAAGGCGCGAAAAGGCGTGCAAAGGCGCTCCTTTTTGGTAAGGCGTGACGTCATTTTTAGAAGCATTTAGGGGATTTATGGATTTGGGCTTGAATTTCAAGTATTTGGGTTATTTCTTTATTGGGCTTCGTAATTTCAAAACTTAATTCCTACTTGGGCCTCGTATTTGGGCCTGGCTATTTGGGATTTGGGCTTTAGTATTTGAAATTGCTCTTATAAAATGATATAAAATTATAAATACATAAATTTATAAATATTTTGTTGCCGCCTTAAGCACGCCTTAAGAAACGCCAAGGGTTCGCAAAAAAGCGTAAGGTTTGAGGCGTGGCTGTACCGTTACGCCACGCCTCACGCCTTTTAGAACATTGATTATTAGTCATTACATTGCTTTATGCGACAAATGACAAGTGTAGATAAGTAGATTCATGTGTTTGACTGTTTGTTACTGCGATGTCAATTATTGCTTATGAAATTTCAAGTTAAGGACATTTACCTTTTGTCTCAGTCTTATATAATCAAAGAAAACAATCATGTTATCATAACATATTTACTTATTTACGTTGCATGCAAAATTTGATAAAGGTTATCTTGATCAGAGTGATCGTCGTAATTCCTAACATGTTTGCTGATTTTAGAAAAGAAATAGTATTATTATTGAGTACCGCATGGTACTTTGCTTTAAATCAGGTAGTGTTCTGTAAACAATTGTATTTCGTTTACTTTACAAAAAGGTTTTGGAAGTTGTAGCATGAATGATTATTTGACCAAAACTTTGTGTAATTCCATAAAGAAAATGCCATGCTTGCAAATACTCGAGGAGATTATAAGGCGGAGTGCAATGTTTAACTTTTCATCACCTCTATTTCAGCTCATATAAGTTCAGAAGAACATCATTTAAACTCATCATCTAATAGTCGTAGTGATAACCACCTAATCAAACACATTAAAATAACTCACTTTATACAAACTCATCATCTAATAGTCGTAGTGATAACCACCTAATCAAACACATTAAAATAACTCACTTTATACAAACATATTTCACACTAACTCACAAACAAAAAATTTATTTCTTCCCTTTTGAAATTATTGTCTATCGACAAAAATTATACAATTAAAAAAAACTATATTAATTAATGTTTTGATTTTTGTAAAAGCAAGATAAATACCTTATCCTTTGATGATTAAAATAATACTTTCATTTAGGTTTGTAAGTAACAATTTTGATTAGGAGGAATATGAGAAATTTCAAATTTAATTATTTAAACAATTTCAACTTCTATATTTAGTAGCGGACAATTATTTTGAGACAAATCAAAATGAAAAAATAAAAACTAATATTGGAACGGTGGAAGTAATAATAAAAAGGCAGGTCGTCACTCCCCATTTCCTTTTTTTCGTTAAGGGAAGACTTTCACCAAACCACCCCAAACTTACTCATTCGTGCGCCATCACCTCCCCCGTCATGGCCTTCACGTGCCAAATAAGACCTTCGCGTTTGGTGAGAAAGCGCCATAACGCACGGTCTAAAAAAATACTATGACTACCAGTTTAATATCAGATTCTTTAAAACTTATCTAACGAAAAACAAATGAGTGCGTCTACTTTGATTACATTATCAAGTTATAGAATTAAATTTCGTTTAAGATATTTGTGGGATAGGATTAAATTTCGTTTGAGATATTTGTGGGATAGGTGAATAAAAGTGCAGAAAAAAAAATCCTNTAAGTTCAGAAGAACATCATTTAAACTCATCATCTAATAGTCGAAGTGATAACCACCTAATCAAACACATTAAAATTACTCACTTTATACAAACATATTTCACACTAACTCACAAACAAAAAATTTATTTCTTCCCTTTTGAAATTATTGTCTATCGACAAAAATTATACAATTAAAAAAAACTATATTAATTAATGTTTTGATTTTTGTAAAAGCAAGATAAATACCTTATCCTTTGATGATTAAAATAATACTTTCATTTAGGTTTGTAAGTAACAATTTTGATTAGGAGTAATATGAGAAATTTCAAATTTAATTATTTAAACAATTTCAACTTCTATATTTAGTAGCGGACAATTATTTTGAGAGAAATCAAAATGAAAAAATAAACACTAATATTGGAACGGTGGAAGTAATAATAAAAAGGCAGGTCGTCACTCCCCATTTCCTTTTTTTCGTTAAGGGAAGACTTTCACCAAACCACCCAAACTTAATCATTCGTGCGCCATCACCTCCCCCGTCATGGCCTTCACGTGCCAAATAAGACCTTCGCGTTTGGTGAGAAAGCACCATAACGCACGGTCTAAAAAAATACTATGACTACCAGTTTAGTATCAGATTCTTTAAAACTTATCTAACGAAAAACAAATGAGTGCGTCTACTTTGATTACATTATCAAGTTATAGGATTAAATTTCGTTTAAGATATTTGTGGGATAGGATTAAATTTCGTTTGAGATATTTGTGGGATAGGTGAATAAAAGTGCAGAAAAAAAATCGTTCGAAAATTTAAAAAGAAAAAACTTTATAATATGATCATAACAAATTGGTTATATGACCAACACCTCTCAAGTAAATTCAACTCCGGTTAACGATTTGAAGAACTGTAGTTAAAGGTGATTTTGTTCCGAATAAAAATTTGAGTTAAATATGGCTGGTCATGTTTTCTCAAATAAAAGAGCGTGATCCCTACAAGATGATTCACTGTCTTTAAAATAAAAGATTTGCTAATTTTTATATAAAACAACATTACTAGTTATGTTAATTTTAACATTTGAGAATCTTATTCCGTTTCTTCCTATATCTCCAAAACTTATGGTGCATTTAGTTGGAGAAAAAATTCTCTTGTTTTCCATCTCTAGTTTTGTAAAAATTTGGAAGGAAAATTTATCTTCACAAAGTATTTGAAAATATAGAAAGCACGTTTAGTGGATGTTTGTAATTTTTATTTTGAAGAAGGGAAGGAAGGTTGTGGGTTATAAAGAAAAACAAGGAAACAACTAAAATTTGTTTTGTAGTTTTCCTTGTTAGGTTAGGAAATAGGGGATTTTGTGTTTTGCAAAACATTTTGTTGGACAACGTTGATTTTAACGCGATCTCTGTTTTCCTTGTTTTCTGTGAAACATTTTGTAGAAATAATGGTGTTTTCCCCCAACTAAACGCATCCTAAGTATCCACAATTTCATTTGCAAAACCGCATTGTATCGATATTCGTGATCACCAACGAAGATGAATGAGTATCAATTCTCTGGATTGCGTTAGATTTCAAAAACTGACGTAAGTTTTTAGTCACTGAGTTAATAGTTTTTCGACATTAATATGTATATTATAGACGGAATAAAACGACGTCGTGTAGTAAAGTGTGCTACACGCAATTTTTTTGGCCCGCTACCTACTGCCCAATCCAGTTCCATGTTCGGCCCATTGTTAGTTAATATAATACGCAGAAATTCCAGAATCATCGACAGTTATCTCCATTCATCTTCTCCATATGTCTTCTAGGTCACACCAGTTAATCGGAGGAATTTCTACAGAGGTTACAAAACCCTAATTAGTGTTACACGAAGTAAATCGGTAGCTGCATAATTTAAGGTATTTTTTTGTCGAACTAAGCCATAATTTTTTATGGTTTTTATTGTTATTATTGTTGTTGATTTAGTCCCTTTTAGTTGACACAGCTTTTGTTATTACAAAGTTTGATAAGCTCATTATCTTACTTTTTGCCTAACATGACCTTTCGTTAATCTTTGTAATAATAGTCACAGTATCTAATCAAGGATGTTGTCAGGTAATTGACGAAGCTGAAGACGAGTATGGCTTACAATACCAGCTGAGGTACTATATTTTTGATTTCGGCTTTTGTTGCAAAATAGAGTCGTTTGTGAAAAAATGTTAGTATGCTTACCGCTGTTTGTTTAAGCTTATTTTTGCAATTATCAGGTAGTTTGAATTGGCCTAAATTTCTGGAGTTCAATTTTTTGTATCAGTGTATCATTGGTTTTTTTTTTGAACAAAGTGTATCATTGGTAACAATAATTGTTTATGGACTTTTGTACCAGGAATGATAAGGAGTTTGAAGGGATTTGTTTGTAAATTTGAATTGAAATTTGACAAGGAGATGGCATCGGTTCAAGGTATTACTTATATAAATATGAAATACACGTTCTTGAATAAGCGATTTCGAGTTGCTTATACAAACTGCTTATCATATCCGTCAATTTCAGGTTTTAATGTATTGGACGTATTGAAAGATTTCTTTGTCATTATATTGAAGATAAATTGTTAGATTAACATGGCTTTGTATTTCGCCTCCATGATACGTCAATTAGGTGAAACCAAGTATAAAGATATGGCTGCCAATTATGCGCGCCCAATGCTTTTTCTGCTGTTACATCAACTGTGTTTAAATATATAGTTATGATAAGAACACAGCTTTTGTTATTTAATCTGTTTAAGGTAAAATGATGAAAAAGATTTGGATTTAATATTTTTATGATGTTCTGCCATTGGTCCTAATATTTGCATTCTGTTGATCAGTTTCTTATGGAAGTTCTCTCTTGGGATTTTCAGCGATAGAATATATGGAAAACTAGAAGGGGGTTGAATAATTTACCGTTTTTTAACTTGTTTATCTTTGAAAAGCTTTATGTGTAACCAACGGTTCTAACTAATCAATAATTAATATGCAAGAATAAAGAAAGAAACGATCAAACCACAACACGATTGTTTATCGTGGTTCGGCTACAAAGACTCTTTTTCCTTGCCCTACTCCACGCCCCGAGTATCCAACTCGAGAGTTTCAAGCACTAGTCAACAAGCTCCTTTCACCGGTGGAGAAACTCTTACAATCGTCGCTTACACTTTATCCGGTAAAAAGCTAAATACCGGGTCCTAGTTCAAGGTAGAACCACCCTAACGTCGCCTATCCACTATTTACGACACTAAGCTAGATGTCGAGTTCTTTTACAAAGGTACAACCACTCCTATCATTTAATGTATTTTGAGGACTAAAATACTAACCGATCACTTCTTAACAAAATACAAACGAAGTATAAACTACAAGAGTTTACACAATAGAAGGCTAACAAGTCTTGCAACGCTGAGTTGAAACTTGTAACTTCTCGGATGAACTTGTGAACTTCCTTTATACATAAGAGAATCACACAAGTGAGTTACTACTGAGTTAGATAAGATGAATGAGAGTTTATATGTAAAGTATGGCTAAAAGTGATGATTGATTTCTTGCAAGTGGCTAGCTATTTATAGCCAACAAAGCCAGCAGCCTGGCGGATCGGGCGAACCAAAACAAGGGTTCCACCCTTGTATCTCCAGGGTTCCGCCAGGTCTGACAGTCAAAGGCTACAAGAAATCTTTCCATATCTAGCAATGTCAAATCAAGATTCTTCAAGTCAACACACAATGGTTTGAGTGAGAATCCTTCCAAGATGTGTAAGAGATCTTATGGAAAGTCAATTTCTAAATTTAGAAACCTTTCCATAAATGCTCATGATGCATGCCATGATGTCATGTTACATTTTTCTATATTTAGAAATATAACAATGTTATGTTAAATATGAGATGTAAATAAAGCAATTGTTTATATAAAATAAAGTCTAGTTATGCAAGACTTTAAACTATAATCATGTTTTACTAAAAACTAAAGTTTATACTTTGTTGTTAACAAAACTTAGCAAAGATCGTAAAATATAAATAACGTTTTTAGGCGATATTTGTATTAACAATCTCCCCTTTTTTGTTGACGACAAAACATAAACTTTATTTTTAAGTAAATCATTAATTCTAGTGTTGAGTCTTTAAAAGTTTGTATTTAAACTTGTTTTACTCAATTGATTAAAATCATTGTAAGTTTAAATATGTTTTCTCCCCCTTTTTGTCGAAACAAAAAGAAGAGTTGCATAGCGGAATGCTCCCCCTTGGACAATATTCCCCCTAGTTAGGGTGCCAAGTAAGGATACATGGATTTTGAACCTACAAATGAAAAGTTAGTTGTCGCAAAAGACATGTATAGAATAAGTCATGAGAAGGTGAGAACCCACATCATACTCATAACAAAATAAAAATCAACCCATAATACACCCAATATAGTAGAACCGATTTTTATTACTAGTAGAATTTATTTTTGACAAAGGTCAAATTAAAGACAAGAAATAAAAGTCCTACTTTTAAGAAAAGAGAAACAAAAATTGAAAATAACTTAGATAGAAGAGACATTCCTTCATCTATAAAAAGACCATCATTGTTCTTAATAAGAAACATCCTCCTAAAACAAGGTCTAAGGGTGTTGAGGATGAGAGAGAGCGTTTAGACGCTCGATAATGTGTTGAAGGATGAAGCGGGTTTCGTCTTGAACTTGGTGAAGCATGGTTTGTATGCTTTCACAAATTTTCATTGTTCGCTCACATTGTGAACAACCATGACGAGGATTAGGTAGGATCGGGTTTATGGTTGATTGTAGTGGTTGTGGAGCACTATTTGTGTTTGGTGCTACAACCGATGAGATCAAGGCGGTTTGGAATTCCGCCGCTTGATGGAGGTGTGAATCAATCATGCTTTGGAAAGCATATAGATTGTCGAGGCGATCATTGATTTCCTCATGAATGTTAGGTGGGTTATTCCATAAAGATTCCTCTATTTCCTTAAGGGAAGGAAGTTAGGGTTTAAAATGTTGAGATTGAGGTTCTTGAGGTGGTGGTTGATGTTGAGGTTCATATTTTTGTTGGGTGTTAGGTTCTCCGTATAGAGGACCATGGATGTCGTTGTGAATGGGATGAAACAACCTTGGTTGTGGTTGTGGTGGTGGTGATTGCGTTTTGAATGGTTGAGATGATGGAGGTTCAAGTGGATGAGATGATTGTGTTCCAAGTGGTTGAGATGGTTCAGTTGTTTGTGGATTTGGTGATTTTGGAGGAAGATATTCCAAGTCTTCAAGAAATGAGAGTGGTGATGATGGTGTCGTACCAAAAAGTTCTATGGGTTCTATCTTAGGTGATTTTGGAGGTGATGGTGATTTTGATGGTTGAGTTGGTGCCGATGGTGGAATTGGATCAATTTGTGTTTTTGTTGGTGGTGGAGTGGTTGTGACATTTTGTGGTCTAGGTGATGGTGTAGGAGTGACAAGGTCAAGGAAGTGTTCTTCATTCATCGATGACGAGATGATGAGTGGTGATTCATCCGAAGATGAGGAACTTAGGTTGATTTTAGTGTTGAAGCAACAAGGTTTGACACTAATTCTAGCGGTTCTTCTAATGGGTCGAGATGGTGGTGATGAGTTGTTTGACTTAGTCATGGTGAATCAAGGATGTTAAGGAAATGGTAGAAGTGAAAGAAAGTGATGGTGAGATGTGAGTACAAACTATCCAAGATGGACTAATTTATAGTGTTGAAGAATTTTGAAAAGAGTTTTTGGATTTGATGTTCTTCCATACAAAGATGGTGGTTTCTAATCATTTGAGTGGTTTGTGAAGGTTGTCACATCACTAGAAGTCAATCCAATGAGATTTGATGGAGTAAGATGACCAAGATATGCACTAAATGCTATATGGTCATGTCAAGTTATTTGGTTTGGATGCTCCCCGGATTACAAGGAACCTTATGGAGGGTTCCTTGCTTTATGATGAAAGGTTCCTTGGGTTGATATTGTATGAATTGGAATTTTGGCGAGAAGAGGCTTCCTATTTGTTCTAGTGGGTAAGAATGATCCTAATATGTTTATTGGAAGTTAGGGAAGATGTTTCTTACTAATAAAAATGATTTGGTGTTAAAGAAAGTGTAAATTTAAGAAAAATAAAAAAAATTTCTGCAGGTGACTGGCGGAACCAAACGCATACACGGGCGGAACCCTGTTTTGGGTTCCGTCTGATCGTTGGGCCAAAACTGGGTTTACCCAGAAAATGCACTGGTGGAACCCTATATTTGGTTCCGCCAGTTCCGCCAAGCCAAAAAACGAGACAGAACATGTATACGAGGGTCGAGGCCATTTCTAATTTTTCCGAAAACTCTTGAAACATAAAATTTAATGTATATCTTATTAGGAAATGCAAAAAATGAATGTAGAAACACTCTTACCGATAGACTTTGACCGGGGGCTAGCGAATTTCACTATACTTAGTGAAATTTTCATAAACTTGAAAATTTGACTACATGCCAAATGTTGTCAATCTGCATAAGTGTTAATCCAATACATTGTCCAAAGATAATAAGGAAAGCTCCCTAACCATGGCCCATAAGTACGACGAATTGATGGATTTGTATGAGCAAGATGACCTAGTTTCTAAGAACATGAACTTAGAATCAAACCAAGATTCTGAGATGGTTAGAGTTGAGCCACCTAAGTGCATGTCATGGTTAGGCCCTACCATAATACAAGATGAACACATAGGTGACATTGATGTGATGGAGGATTTAGCCGAACATGATCACATTGATCAAAAAGACCTAGGTTTTATGATCGATGACGATGAATCTCAAGAAACACATGATGAATCTTTTGGGCAATTTTAATATAGCAGTCAGAATATTGAGGATGATCCTTATGATTCGGTCATAGAAGTTGAGATGCCTAGAGAAGCACTTAAGATACTTGGGAAAATGTTAGGGTTAGATTCTACTAAAACCCATGATGAGGACATAGGTGATCTTGACACAAGGAATGATGAGGTAAATAACATAAGCCCACTGAGTACGTCCTACCATCATTTGAGGCACACACACCACCCGTGACTTACCCGGAAGAAGTAGAAGAGACTATAGGAACCCCACTAGAGGTAGAACCCTTGGACCAAACACAACTAGAGGATATAGGTTTGAATACTTGTAGTCATAACCTTTCTTTTAGTTCTATGGAAATTCCTAGATTTGATGAACCGGAGCCTCAACCAAAACCGTTACCTAATCTTCCATCCTTGGATGAAAATTTAGGAATTGAGTAGATTTCCCTTCTTTGAGATTTTCAAAATCCATGGATCGATCCAAGTTTTAAAATACAATATATTTTAAAGATCTTGAGTAACTAGTTCTTGATGCCAATTGTGGAAAACTAGAAGGGGGGGAGGGTTGAATAGTTTACCGCTTTTTAACTTGTTTATCTTTGAAAAGCTTTATGTGTAACCAACGATTCTAACTAATCAATAATTAATACGCAAGAATAAAGAAAGAAACAATCAAACCACAATACGATTGTTTATCGTGGTTCGACTACAAGGACTCTTTTTCTTGCCCTACTCCACGCCTCGAGTATCCAACTCGAGAGTTTCAAGCACTAGTCAACAAGCTCCTTTCACCGGTGGAGAAACCTTTACAATCGTCGCTTACACTTTATCCGGTACAAAGCTAAATACCGGGTCCTAGTTCAAGGTAGAACCACCCTAACGTCGCCTATCCACTATTTCCGATACTAAGCTAGATGTCGAGTTCTTTTACAAAGGTACAACCACTCCTATCACTTAATGAATTTTGAGGACTAAAATACTAACCGATCACTTCTTAACAAAATACAAACGAAGTATAAACTACAAGAGTTTACACAATAGAAGGCTAACAAGTCTTGCAACGCTGAGTTGAAACTTGTAACTTCTCGGATGAACTTGTGAACTTCCTTTCTACATAAGAGAATCACACAAGTGAGTTACTGCTGAGTTAGATAAGATGAATGAGAGTTTATATGTAAAGTATGGCTAAAAGTGATGATTGATTTCTTGCAAGTGGCTAGCTATTTATAGCCAACAAAGCCAGCAGCCTGGCGGATCGGGCGAACCAAAACAAGGGTTCCACCCTTGTATCTCCAGGGTTCCGCCAGGTCTGACAGTCAAAGGCTACAAGAAATCTTTCCATATCTAGCAATGTCAAATCAAGATTCTTCAAGTCAACACACAATGGTTTGAGTGAGAATCCTTCCAAGATGTGTAAGAGATCTTATGGAAAGTCAATTTCTAGATTTAGAAACCTTTCCATAAATGCTCATGATGCATGCCATGATGTCATGTTACATTTTTCTATATTTAGAAATATAACAATGTTATGTTAAATATGAAATGTAAATAAAGCAATTGTTTATATAAAATAAAGTCTAGTTATGCAAGACTTTAAACAATAATCATGTTTTACTAAAAACTAAAGTTTATACTTTATTGTTAACAAAATTTAGCAAAGATCGTAAAATATAAATAATGTTTTTAGGCGATATTTGTATTAACAATCTCCCCCTTTTTGTTGACGACAAAACATAAACTTTATTTTTAAGTAAATCATTAATTCTAGTGTTGAGTCTTTAAAAGTTTGTATTTAAACTTGTTTTACTCAATTGATTAAAATCATTATAAGTTTAAATATGTTTTCTCCCCCTTTTTGTCGAAACAAAAAGAAGAGTTGCATAGCAGAATGCTCCCCCTTGGACAATATTCCCCCTAGTTAGGGTGCCAAGTAAGGATACATGGATTTTGAACCTACAAATGAAAGTTAGTTGCCGCAAAAGACATGTATAGAATAAGTCATGAGAAGGTGAGAACCCACATCATACTCATAACAAAATAAAAATCAACACATAATACACCCAATATAGTAGAACCAATTTTTATTACTAGTAGAATTTATTTTTGACAAAGGTCAAATTAAAGACAAGAAATAAAAGTCCTACTTTTAAGAAAAGAGAAACAAAAATTGAAAATAACTTAGATAGAAGAGACATTCCTTCATCTATAAAAAGACCATCATTGTTCTTAATAAGAAACATCCTCCTAAAACAAGGTCTAAGGGTGTTGAGGATGAGAGAGAGCGTTTAGATGCTTGATAATGTGTTGAAGGATGAAGCGGGTTTCGTCTTGAACTTGGTGAAGTATGGTTTGTATGCTTTCGCAAATTATCATTGTTCGCTCACATTGCGAACAACCATGACGAGGATTAGGTAGGATAGGGTTTGTGATTGATTGTCGTGGTTGTGGAGCACTATTTGTGTTAGGTGCTACAATGGATGAGATCAAGGCGGTTTGGAATTCCGCCGCTTGATGGAGGTGTGAATCAATCATGCTTTGGAAAGCATATAGATTGTCGAGGCGATCATTGATTTCCTCATGAGTGTTAGGTGGGTTATTCCATAAAGATTCCTCTATTTCCTTAAGGGAAGGAAGTGAGGGTTTAAAATGTTGAGATTGAGGTTCTTGAGGTGGTGGTTGATGTTGAGGTTGATATTTTTGTTGGGTGTTAGGTTCTCCGTATAGAGGACCATGGATGTCCTTGTGGATGGGATGAAACAACCTTGGTTGTGGTTGTGGTTGTGGTGGTGATTGCGTTTTGAATGGTTGAGATGATGGAGGTTCAAGTGGATGAGATGATTGTGTTCCAAGTGGTTGAGATGGTTTACTTGTTTGTGGATTTGGTGATTTTGGAGGAAGATATTCCAAGTCTTCAAGAAATGAGAGTGGTGATGATGGTGTCGTACCAAAAAGTTCTATGGGTTCAATCTTAGGTGATTTTGGAGGTGATGGTGATTTTGATGGTTGAGTTGGTGCCGATGGTGGAATTGGATCAATTTGTGTTTTTGTTGGTGGTGGAGTGGTTGTGACATTTTGTGGTCTAGGTGATGGTGTAGGAGTGACAAGGTCAAGGAAGTGTTCTTCATTCATTGATGACGAGATGATGAGTGGTGATTCATCCGAAGATGAGGAACTTAGGTTGATTTTAGTGTTGAAGCAACAAGGTTTGACACTAATTCTAGCGGTTCTTCTAATGGGTCGAGATGGTGGTGATGAGTTGTTTGACTTAGTCATGGTGAATCAAGGATGTTAAGGAAATGGTAGAAGTGAAAGAAAGTGATGGTGAGATGTGAGTACAAACTATCCAAGATGGACTAATTTATAGTGTTGAAGAATTTTGAAAAGAGTTTTTGGATTTGATGTTCTTCCATACAAAGATGGTGGTTTCTAATCATTTGAGTGGTTTGTGAAGGTTGTCACATCACTAGAAGTCAATCCAATGAGATTTGATGGAGTAAGATGACCAAGATATGCACTAAATGCTATATGGTCATGTCAAGTTATTTGGTTTGGATGCTCCACGGATTACAAGGAACCTTATGGAGGGTTCCTTGCTTTATGATGAAAGGTTCCTTGGGTTGATATTGTATGAATTGGAATTTTGGCAAGAAGAGGCTTCCTATTTGTTCTAGTGGGTAAGAATGATCCTAATATGTTTATTGGAAGTTAGGGAAGATGTTTCTTACTAATAAAAATGATTTGGTGTTAAAGAAAGTGTAAATTTAAGAAAAATAAAAAAAAAAATTCTGCAGGTGACTGGCGGAACCAAACGCATACAACAGGGTTCCGTCTGATCCGTTGGGCCAAAACTGGGTTTACCCAGAAAATGCACTGGCGGAACCCTATATTTGGTTCCGCCAGTTCCGCCAAGCCAAAAAACGAGACAGAACAGGTATACGAGGGTCGAGGCCATTTCTAATTTTTTCGAAAACTCTTGAAACATAAAATTTAATGTATATCTTATTAGGAAATGCAAAAAATGAATGTAGAAACACTCTTACCGATAGACTTTGACCGGGGGCTAGCGAATTTCACTATACTTAGTGAAATTTTCATAAACTTGAAAATTTGACTACATGTCAAATGTTGTCAATCTGCATAAGTGTTAATCCAATACATTGTCCAAAGATAATAATAGAACATAGAAGTACATAAGACCATAAAACAACATAAACCACATAGTTTAACAACTACAAAGTTCTAAAACTTAATTATGCCAAACGCTCCTTAAACACACATCTCACAAGCGGTCCAACTTCTTCTTCATCTTTCCAATGTACCTTCCAAGGCACTTCCACATTCCTTTCGTTTGCTTGAATTCTTCGGACTCATTTTTAATGGTGGGAAGTTCTTGAAGGTAATCGAGAGGAGCTAGCTTAGAGTTAGGAAGACCATCGTCTTCGCTCATTGATGAGGATGAGGATGGAGGTGAAGGAGAATGAAGACGTTTCCCTTGAGTCTTAAAGACTCTCTTACCACTAAGAGGAACAAAGGTGTAAGGAATGAGGGAGTAATCAAGGCGAACACTCTTGTCATTTGGCGGAATAGGTGAGACGACTCTAAAGAGATGGGTGAGAAGCATCCCATATGGGAGAGCGGTCCATTTAGAGGTATATCGGCCATTCTTTTAGCCATGTAGTAAGCCAAATTGCAGGGTTGTCTAGTGGAGATACTATAGAGCATATAACTTAGACACGTGTTCACATGATCTTTATTTCCTACGGAACTTATGACATTAGCCCTAAGAACCTCTTCCCACTTTCTAATTTCAGGTTTAAGTTCATTAAGTTCCATTCCAAACGGGTCTTTGTTGACTTCACTTCCCGAATGATTTTTCATAGTGTTGGAAGTTCTTACGAAGAGATGGTCACGAAACACTTCCTTACTAACAAGAAGAGTGGCATAAGAAGGATTTCGTTCAATGGTGTCTAGAGTAGAGAGTGGCCATTTATCCGTGTAAAGACAAGTGCCATTGTTTGGAATACCAAGGATTTTAGCAAATTCTTCTAGAGGTAAAATAGTTTCGTGTTGATTGATTGAAAAGACCACGGATATATGACCATATTCATCACTAGAGAGGTCTACGGTAGCATAGAATTCTAGAATGAACCTAAGACAAATTGGCTCATCAATATCTAGAAGACAATCAAAGTTTATGGTAGCTAAGTCTTGGCGAATGGAGGTTCCTTCTAGGAAGGATGGATCAATGGTTCTCCCCTCATTATCATAATGTTTCTCTAAGCCCTTAAAGACGTTGACTCGGTGTGGAGTAAGACCTTTGGTCATATGGTGTTTGGGTAGATACTTGAGGGTGCCTTTGTGATCGGAGAATGTTGCGGGAGGCATGTTGATTCCTAGAAAGCACAACATTTTAGTTAAGATCAATGACTTTTATAATGTGAATGTTCTAGTGTGTGCCTTTATGCAAGCAATGTGGAGGTGTGGTTATCTTTGACTCATTTTGATGCTCACAACGTTTTTATGATGGAAATTTTGTTTTAAAACACATGATGACCCAAACGCTCCTAATTCAATGTAGCTTCAATTTGAATGTACCCAAAAATGCATATAGGCTATGCATTTTCTTTAGCATTCAAGAGTTTTGTGCAAATGATGTTTACCTAATGTTTTTCACGAGGATGATAACCCGCGCGTTGCTGCGGGTTTTTTGGCTAATTTTTTTTTTGCTTGTGTGTGTTCATATCAGATGATTCAAGCCACAATGAAGGTACAAAATATTCTAAACAAAAAGGAAGAGGAGGCGGTTATTTTTGCACTATTATAATGATCTAAAAAGTTAAAACATACTTGTTTAGACCTGGAAGGCATTTCAGGGGTTAGCTTGAGGTCGTTTTTGGCTTCCCTCGTCGCTCTTTATCATATAATCAGAAATCCGCTGCAAAAAATAAACAAAATGAATTTTTTTTTAAGTTTAGTACCGTCAATCCATCATTGTCTAGTGACGCCATCCTATAACAAAGTTGTTACTTTTCACTGACCAACACAATTTAATTAAATGTTCTGTCCTATATTTATGTTTAATATAAACCACCTGACAAATTTATGATTCGAGATTAAAAATACAAAAAGACTCCGCTGGGGATCGAACCCAGAATCTCTGGTTTCGTAGACCAGTGCCTTATCCATTGGGCCACGGAATCTTTGTTGTATCGTTTTTCATTTCCAACATACTTATAAGAATAAATAGTCAAATAACCTCAAGCTGTCGAACGGGCATGGCCATCATCCCCATGTATCATAGTTTAATGTAGCACGCAAAGGCAACGTTTAAAAGACAAAGAGACTACCTGAAGTGGCTACTGCATTAAGCGCTAAGTCAGAAGAAGTAACAGCACCTTCTTATGCGCTAGTAGCTGCACGACAAACATCATCTTGTACCCGTATGATACTCGGTATAACTTTGTAATCATGTGTTTCGTTCAAGGAACTTGAGCCAACCTGTAATTTTGAGTCTATTGTTGTTGGTCCTATCAGCACATGAACATGTAACATTACAACAACCAAGCTTTAACATTACGTAAATTATATTTTCTTAGCTACATGAAAAGTGAAATTTGATCGTCATTTTCAATCTAATATCATATCATATCATAAGGTATCAGATACTACTTATGTGATTTTGTGTTTTTCATCTCGAATCTACTTATATCATCTCTTTTGATGATGTTAGATATATTTTTCTTTTACCAGCATAAGTCTAAACTGTGCACTATGAGCCAGTATACCTCAAAACAATTGATTCCGCATACCTCAAAACAACTACAATTGATCCACTAAGTAAATAAGTTTTACCAAACACCCCCTTAACCCTACATACCCATTCCCAACCAATTTTTAGGACTTGTCTACCATATTACTTGCCATATTTCCCGAGTTAAATGAGCTAAAGCTAGAAATATGTAACAAATTCAGGTAATACAAAACTGAAGTAAAATATGGTACCGACCTTTGCTGCAACGATAACCTAGATTAGGTTCACCTGTTCACCGAGCAAGATATGGCCGTCACCGTCAAAGACCATCAACGGCTGCAACATCAAAGATCCGCTGAAAATGATGTAACCTGTGATGTTGTTAGGTTACAGGTTTTTTGTTGATCTAAAAGCGGTAAATCTTAACTTCATTGATTGTCCTTGCATCCATCCAAATCTGATACACCAAAAGAAAGACACTAAGATCAAGCTTTTCGATAAAAAATAGTAAGTTCACCACAACATTAGAAAACAAAAAATGCTTATCTGCTATCTCACATTAGATGGCTGCAAAAATTGGGATATTTTCCAGAAAAAACATCTGACCATGGCTTTTCCTGATTCAGACGTCCTAGCGAAATCGTTGGCCACGAATAGGCATATAAAGCAGCTTTTGTGGCCACCAATAGCCATATGAAGCAGCTTTCGCCTCAAACCTGACCCGCTGGTTATCTGAAAGAGAACATCACCATATGCAATTAACTAATAACGGGAGTCTGTGAACAGAGATGTGCCAAAGTTGTTAATGAAACATACCACAATTTTTTTGCTGACCAACCCAACACATATTGACCCTTTTGAATGTAAGTGATACAAAAAGAGTAAAAGCAAATTCTATCCTTTCAGAAGCCATGTGAGACAGAGCGAAAGTGAAACTTCTGCCTGTCAAACAGCCATCACGTCTGCCAAACATCAATTCACGTAACCAAATCAGTGTAGAAAATAAAATCTGCAATAACAGTACACCTAATAACCTATAATAAAAACATTGTATGTTTTTAAAAAACTTCTGCTTAATGAAACTGCATTTCTAAAACAGCGTACCATATAAATTTGACCGTTAGGTTACCTGTGGGAGTGTGGGTTGACTGCAATGATCTGCTGCCCTCGTTTGACGACCGAGGGCTCATTGGCTAAAATGATTTCTAGGTGATCAAGTAGCTTTTTCGCTTGCCACATTCCACAATCAGGTTCAGCTTCTTGATTGGCTAAAATTCACAGTTAAAAAAAACGTCTGATTGGCTAAAATGCTTCTTGATTGGCTAAAATGCTTTCTAGGTGATCAAGTACCTTTTTCATTTGATGAACGAGGGCTCATTGGCTAATATTACGTTGAACACACTTTACCATTCTCATATGAATAGCAGCTAGACTAATTGGGTAATCTAATTCCCTTTGAAATAAAAACTAATTCAGCATCGTGCAACTACTCGAAAAAAGAGACGATCAATGGAAATTGCAAGTAATTTTACCTATCAACTACCTTTTTCCACATCTGAATGAAACTTGTCCGAAGGATTAGAGAGTCGAGAGTTTCTTCCATCCCTGAAAAACGTATATCCAAATACTCTATGAGCATAAAGTACTAAGTAACTGTTTAATGCTCTAAAGCTTCTGCTAGCTTATTACCAAATGTATTTTATTATACGAAATTTAGTTCAGTACTTACTCTTATAACCAAAACAGAATTAAATGTAGATGACCAATAGTCATTTTAACCCAGACCTTGAGCGACTAATCCCCAGCTTTGCAACTTGATCAGCAGCCCCGACTTAAAACACGATTATGCAATAGCACTATGCACTGGCAAGATTGTCATCATTGAACTCAACTCCACTGGTAACATAAGAAAACACAAAATCAAACCAATTAACCACAATAATAAATCACCATTTATCCATCTCTCTAGAATTTCAATTTTCCTACTTACTAACATGCGTTATAGTATCAAATCAAACACAAGTAAGAGAAGTATTCATCGTTCCCTTACTCTCCTAATGGAACTAACCACCTAGTATATGTCATCTCATCAAGACGAACCAACTACACTAACAGATAAATAATCCTCTANCCTCGTCTTCTTCAATCTAACACAGTTCTCAAAAACAAAGAAAATCCAAAATCAATATTCGAAAAAAAAAGAGTAAAATTAATCAATCAATATACCTTTGTTTTGTGTTGACAGCTGACGAATTCAAGGCCTCAAAAAGTGACAGCCAATAGAACCCCTGATTCATTTTCCGTTCACCGGAAAACACTGGTTGGGGGTTTTTTTACACGCGGTTTTGATGATAGATGAATCTACTGATGTGTGTGTTTTTTTTAGGTTTGATATGTGTTAATGATAGAGAGGAATCAAAACTCAATCGTCTCAGCACCTGAAGGGAAAAAAAAGAAAACTCAGTACTGTATCCTAACAAAACATCTACTTTTATGAGCAAATGCCTTTAATATATTACCATGGAAGCTTTGTGACCTACTGGCACACCAGCGATCAAACTTTAATCGACACACTTTCTGGTTATATGCACAGCCCTTCACACACTTCTGAATCTGTAGCTTTACAGATAAAGAAAGCTTTATAAAAAAGTATATTAACGACTCATCAAATGCAGAATTGTAAAAATCTGATAACGAAATAGTAGGCATAGAAGCATATTTAAAGCAGGGAAGGACAAATGCTCCAACAATAAAATCTTATGTTAACCAACTAATTAACTTTTGTTCCATATCTCTAGTTGTCATTGTTAGAAGCATGTTAAAAAGAAACTGCTACATTCCACAATCTAAAAAGCTAGTTGTCATTCTATATTACAAAACTTCTGACCTTTGTAGTCTTAGTAGTATGGATCGGGTTATGGTTAGTCAGCCGGTACACAAAGCAACTTGGTGGCTAATAGACATTGCATCTTGAAATATTGCACGCACCCGCATCTCTGTTATCTCTGGATATGAAATCCCAAGGCTGAAATAATACAACCAAAGGTTATCACTTATCGGGCATATCTGCTACTTTGCCGTTGGGATGTTATAAATGAAAATATTATACCTGTTAAATGGCGTACCTGCAGCCACGAAAACCATGCGTTGAGTTCACTTCTGATAACTTATCAATCCTTGAATAAATTTGACCCCCAGTCATGCACGTGAAGCATTAACTCCTACAAATTTAAAGAGTGTAAAATGAATTATTCAAAAATTCAAACGTTATTTTCGCACAAACGGCTCAATGTCTCAACATAAACCAAAATAAGAAATCATATATCTCATGATGGTACTGCAACCCATAAAACTGGCTTGCGATGCACTCCACAGCTGCACTCACACCCTACTCAGTTCTCGTGTATTCCTGAGATGGAGATACCTGTGGCCGTAAGGTATTCTGAATAATAGATGTGACAACATGACGGTTGACATGCTGCTGTTTATCCTGACCACATAAGTGAAAACCTGGCAGTTGTTGCTCGTATGCCCTGTTCTGTGTCATGCAAACCGAATGTTGTGCGATATTTGCGTCTGCTATTACCAGAAGGACAGAGCATTACAACACGATGACATAAATAAATAAGACAACATGATAAGAATGATGTAACGGTTACCCTGATAATTAGGTGTAGCAGCTCCAATTTGATAAAGAATAAGCATCTCAGATGAACAATTGTTTGAGCTCTTAACAGGCAAGCAGCGACGAACATTCATGTCTTGAAGCTGGTCATACTGGTTGGATTCTGAAACAAAAGGAGCTGATGGTCTTTTTCCGACCACAGATCCGGATCTTTTCGAGGGCGGCATGGCTGATGCTGATAAGAGAAAGAAGAAAACAAAATGATAGTAAGTGGTAAATTGTACCTGAAAGAATGTTTGTAAATATAATAGGCGCACCATTACTTAAAGTAGACAAAGAATATGCGAGCTGATGATCAATACCATAGAAACCTGCAACAGAATTTAAGAAAGCAAGAAAAAGACATTAACGGAAAGTCAGACATGAAAATAAGGCAACGATCAGAAAGTAACAATTACATGGTTGAAAGTAAGCAATTTGCAAGTGACACACATACACGGCGGTAAAGCATATATACCTGCAATCATCACTGCCATAAAAATGGTAAAGCATATATACTTGCTATGCACAACGATTGCGCAGACAAAATATATGCTATGAGATAAATCCGATAATTTGTGTATTCAATCAGGCAGACAACATAAAAACAACCTTAACCGGAAGCTAAAATTAAAAGGCTCAGAATTCAGTTCATCATTGCCTGCTTTATCTGAGATGCTGAAAAGGAATATATGATAGACAAAAGGTCATCCACAACCCATGACCCTAGCATATCAAATTGACAGCAAGTATAAGGCTCAGAGTAAACGTTAATAATCAAAAAAGGTGGACGTCCGCCATGGCTGCAAACATAAGAGTTTACCTAGCCAAGACACGGACACACGCAACCTTAGTCAACGTTTCTATTCATCACAGCCTAGTTGACATATCGAGTGTGCTGTTCAACAGCTCACCTTCTTTCTAAGCCGATGGTGAATGTTCACAATACCTGGCACATGTTTTTTGGTCCGTCAAAGCGGTACCCAAAACCCGCCATGGCTGCAACCACATGGCTGCCATGCCAATATAGCCGGTTTGGCAAATAACGCTTAGAAAACAGGCATCGAATACCAGAACAACTTGCCGTTTCGAACGGCCTTTAGAATATACATCAGTAGTGCTGGAAATCACCCAACTGTTTTCGATTTTGTATAACCGAGGCTTAGAGAAATTAGTCAAAAAAGTGGGAGCACGCGCAATGGCTGCAACCGTAGGCGGCTGCCATGCCAATAGGCAGCCACCCTGACCTTTAATCGACCTTATACATCCTCATCATAGCCAATCAGCACATCACACGAACACCATCCATCTCCACCGACCTAAACACAGAAGCTACTAAACCGTCATCAACAATCCAAACACTAAATACACACATCAAAACCGAAACTTTGAACATATATACAGTTTATTACCACTTAGGTTTTCGCAAACNGCTGCAACCGTAGGCGGCTGCCATGCCAATAGGCAGCCACCCTGACCTTTAATCGACCTTATACATCCTCATCATAGCCAATCAGCACATCACACGAACACCATCCATCTCCACCGACCTAAACACAGAAGCTACTAAACCGTCATCAACAATCCAAACACTAAATACACACATCAAAACCGAAACTTTGAACATATATACAGTTTATTACCACTTAGGTTTTCGCAAACCCGTGTCACCCAAACTACAAAAAAGGTAACCTCGTGACTTTACAAAAAAATGAATAAGCTCATAAGCTAATCCAAACACTCCGTAAGAAAACAATGTCAATCTTCAAAGCATGCAGCCCCAAATTCTTGCAAATGACTTATAAATTGAAAATTAACAATACCATCTCCATATCTAATCTCAGTAATTTACAAACCACAAAGACCCTAAAGTTAAAAAATCTCAAAACTAACAAAACCCCAAAAAAAATAGGTATCGTTGAATAAAGACTAACCCACGTTGGGGGAACTGCTATGGCATAAAGAAGCACAATAAAAAAAGGGGGAACTGCTATGGCATAAAAAAGCACAATAAAACTTCCAAAGATGCAACCCTAAAATAATAGGCCTAATCTACTTGTATACTCCACCAGCAAAATTATAATCACAATTAAATCAATTAAAACCCTAAATTCCAAATCAGAAAGTTAGCAATACGAAAAAAATCAGACCTAAAATGGATTCTTCCAGAAACTTTGTTTAGACAATAACGCTACCAACCTGTTTTGATCACAAAATAAGAGCTCCACCTAATCTTAGATGATACCAGGAAAAATAATATTACACCTACTAAAAATCGATCTTGTGGCTAAGAATGAGGGACTCACTGTACATCAGAACAAATGGGCTTTGCACAGCCACAAATCTATTAAAAAAATGTGTTACTGTACATTTCACTGTGGACCCCCTCACAAACAACTGTAGTAAAAATAAACCCGTTTGTTTTCGGATCGGGGAAGCATCTAAAAGGCGCCGGAGTATCTACCGGCAAAAGATCCGGTTGGATCTCAAAAAAAGAAGAGATGCGTGAGTGAGAGTGAATAGGGAACGGGTCGGGTATACGGGAAACATTATATCAGTTGGGCTTGACCCAAGATACCAAAAAACAAAGGGATGCCACTTTGTTGGGCTTAAGAGTAGCTGATAAGGATTTATAATTTGTTTCAACAATGTGATGAAGTGTTATGTCCTAATTGTGAAAGTGATTTTTCAAAAGGGTTTTACAAGGGATGTTTGGCTAATTATGATGTTGTTTAAAGGATGCAAGAACATAATCAAGGGAAAGCATGATTAGTTTTGTTTCTAACCAAGGTTTTACAAACTTTCACAAATAATTGCATAAACCCTAAGATTTTAAATATTGTGTGTAAATAAAAATGTTATACTTAGATCGGAAATGCAATTATGTTAACACTCCTACTTACAATGTTTCTTGGAATGAGGAATGATTGAAGAGGAGCCCTAATTTTCGTGTGTGGTGATGCTTTGGTCGTGAATAGTGGATGTGAATGAGTTATAGTTGTGGGTTAGGGAGTGTTTGGTTTAAACTATAAACCAATTGATCTGCAGAGTTGGCGGACCCGGCGGAACCAAAAAGAGGGTTCCGTCCTTTAGTCAAAGGGTTTCGCCATATCAGCAGAGATGAAAAATATTTTGATTTGTTTTGATTTTTGTGATTTTATTCTAATGTTCGAAACTATAATTTAGGTTCCATGAGTCCTAAGCCAAGTCTAAGAGGGATAAATGATTCTTATTTAAGAGGTTTTGTGAAAACATCGACAATGTGGTTTTTGTATGAAACTTTATGGGTTGAGATGTTCCTCAATGAACATTTTTACCAAGGCGATGATGATGGATTTAAATATGTTTAGTAAGAACACATTGGATTGGATTATCACTGAGATCGATGCTTCCTTTGTTGTCGCTTAAATGACGAAGATGACATCAAGTGAGAATATGAGGTTGACGGGAGCCTTCTTGATCTTTAGGAACTTGTTGACATGCTTTTCAGCCCGACTTGGCTTTAGTATGTTGAGGTAGCATGATTCGTTTGTTTCTTAGAGAACCATGAGGTGAGACAATGTCCAAACAAAAGTACAAATACCATTTGTGCTTTTTCTATTAACATAGTCACCGACATGATCCACGTCGGCACACACTATGGTGCCTACTCCCGTTCCTTTGCGATACCGTAATTCTGAATGTGCATTACTCTTAATGAATCTAAAAATTTGTTTAACAGCTTTCAAGGTGGACTAGGATCTTCTTGAAAACGAGTACATAGACAAACACTAAACATAATGTCGAGTCTACTAGCCGTGAGGTAAAGTAGATTCTCAATCATATCTCTTTATTTAGTGTTATCTACGGATTCACTTTTCTCGTCCTTGGTGAGACATAGGACACGTAATTCATTGTGTACTTGTGAGGAACTAAGAATGTCTTCTAAGTGATTATTCCTTGCTTTTTGGTGCTTGCGAAAGGTCTTTCATAGTACTTTTATCTTGGCTTTGTTTATTAAATTTCCAACATCTTTATTTATTTTGTAAGATCCAATTATGATTTTACTCTTCGATTAAGACGCTAAGGTCCAAAACTTATTTTCATCAAATTTGTTTATTTATACCCAAGATACCTGTTTTATGGTATTATTAAATCAATGTTTGACACGAGANAAATGTTATACTTAGATCGGAAATGCAATTATGTTAATACTCCTACTTACAATGTTTCTTGGAATGAGGAATGATTGCAGAGGAGCCCTAATTTTCGTGTGTGGTGATGTTTTGGTCGTGAATAGTGGATGTGAATGAGTTATAGTTGTGGGTTAGGGAGTGTTTGGTTTAAACTATAAACCAATTGATCTGCAGAGTTGGCGGACCCGGCGGAACCAAAAAGAGGGTTCCGTCCTTTAGTCAAAGGGTTCCGCCATATCAGAAGAGATGAAAAATATTTTGATTTGTTTTGATTTTTGTGATTTTATTCTAATGTTCGAAACTATAATTTAGGTTCCATGAGTCCTAAGCCAAGTCTAAGAGGGATAAATGATTCTTATTTAAGAGGTTTTGTGAAAACATCGACAATGTGGTTTTTGTATGAAACTTTATGGGTTGAGATGTTCCTCAATGAACATTTTTACCAAGGCGATGATGATGGATTTCAATATGTTTAGTAAGAGCACATTGGATTGGATTATCACTGAGGTCGATGCTTCCTTTGTTGTCGCTTAAATGACGAAGATGACATCAAGTGAGAATATGAGGTTGACGGGAGCCTTCTTGATCTTTAGGAACTTGTTGACATGCTTTTCAGCCCGACTTGGCTTTAGTATGTTGAGGTAGCATGAGTCGTTTGTTTCTTAGAGAACCATGAGGTGAGACAATGTCCAAACAAAAGTACAAATACCATTTGTGCTTTTTCTATTAACATAGCCACCGACATGATCCACGTCGGCACACACTATGGTGCCTACTCCCGTTCCTTTGGGATACCGTAATTCTGAATGTGCAGTACTCTTAATGAACCTAAAAATTTGTTTAACAGCTTTCAAGGTGGACTAGGATCTTCTTGAAAACGAGTACATAGACAAACACTAAACATAATGTCGAGTCTACTAGCCGTGAGGTAAAGTAGATTCTCAATCATATCTCTTTATTTAGTGTTATCTACGGATTCACTTTTCTCGTCCTTGGTGAGACATAGGACACGTAATTCATTGTGTACTTGTGAGGAACTAAGAATGTCTTCTAAGTGATTATTCCTTGCTTTTTGGTGCTTGCGAAAGGTCTCTCATAGTACTTTTATCTTGGCTTTGTTTATTAACTTTCCAACATCTTTATTTATTTTGTAAGATCCAATTATGATTTTACTCTTCGATTAAGACGCTAAGGTCCAAAACTTATTTTCATCAAATTTGTTTATTTATACCCAAGATACCTGTTTTATGGTATTATTAAATCAATGTTTGACACGAGAAAACATACGTTAATTCCAGTTTCCGCTTATGTTCTTATCGTTCTTTTTATTAATGTTCCTAATGATACTAATCTGATGAATGACTTTTAGATTCTTTAACAAATTCTCTTTTTAATAGTTCATCTTCCTTGTCATTTCCTAAGCTTTCTTATCTTACCATTAGTCGATTTTTTACTAAGTCATCATCTACCAAAGGTGATGTCTTAAAGGAAGATGGTCATTTGTTAAGATTTAAGTTTAACGATTTCTCGATTCACTATAACCTTTGTTATTATATAAACATCCAAGAGGTACGTCTTCATAAAACTTTGAGTTGAATTTTTATGTGCAAAACCTTGGTGTTTAGAGTACAATGTTTTCCCCCAAACATATTAAAGTGTTTTGATGTACTCTATTACTTTTTGTATGCTTCATGTGAAGTTTTATTAAAAGAGTATTCGAATTAAGGTATGATTGAAAATTCAAGTCTTTGTGTTAAATGATATTATCTCTTAAACTTTTGTGGAGCATTTTATTTATTGAATTTGCAAGCATCATAAAAGTGTTGGTCATCTTATCACTTAGGAGATTCTTAATTGCCTAACTTGTAGACAAGCATTAAGTGAGACTCACTCAAGAGTTCCAATTTTCTATTCCCGAGAGCTTAATAAATCGAAGCACCTTATGTCTCCCATACATTGTTATGTGGAAATCCTTCGACCACAGAGGATCCAATCCCCGTTATAACTAACTAAAGAAAGGACAACTTAAGGTATGATCTACATGATAAATCTTAAGCTAAAGACATGAGACAACAATAGGTAAGTTAAAGGAATGCGTACCTTTTAAGTTCCATAGAGAACCTACCAAGAAGATAATCATTATGCGTTTTATCTTAACTTGTAGGAAAGCTTGGAAACTCAAATTCTCATGAATCCAAGGAGGTTAGACAAACATATATAAACATAGAACACGATATCCTTTGCCCTTTATCATAAGTTTCTATTTGAGATTGAGTTACTTCTAAACTTCTCTCTTAGGCTTAATGATAAGGTGAAAAGTGTACCGCTTTTCGGGGGTCATTTAAGCCCTAAATCGTATTTATTTGATCATTTATCGCCCTAAATCGTTCCTTTTGGCATTTTAGGTACTTTGGAGAGAAATTCTGGAAAAGGAAGCATTTTGGACATTTTTGGAGCATTAAAGTGAAGAATTCGACAAAGTGCTAAAATCTGCTGGAATAGTACTACAGACGGCGTCAAGCTTGGATGTGACGCCGTCAAGCCTTGATAGGCTAGAATGGATTTTGGGAGATTAAAGGGGGACGGCGTCAAGAAGGCCATCAAGAAACCCTAATCACGGCGAGGTGACGGCGTCAAGGCTATAACGTGACGCCGTCAGATATGATTTTCTATATATATTCTCATAATTTTTAGTCATTAGTGTGGAACTTTTTAGGGAGAAACCCTAGACGAATTTTAGCAGCTTTTTCAAGGTTTTTTACTTTGAGATCTTCCATGTTACATTGAAGATAAGTAATCAATTAATCATTCAATATGTCTATGTGTTGTTTGATTCTATCTTGTTCTTCTCTTTTGTTTAACATGCTAGGCTAGGTTTTCTTTGTGTTTGCTTAGATCTAATGAAACCTAACTATTAACATGATAAATCTTAAGCTAAAGACATGAGACAACAATAGGTAAGTTAAAGGAATGCGTACCTTTTAAGTTCCATAGAGAACCTACCAAGAAGATAATCATTATGCGTTTTATCTTAACTTGTAGAAAAGCTTGGAAACTCAAATTCTCATGAATCCAAGGAGGTTAGACAAACATATATAAACATAGAACACGATATCCTTTGCCCTTTATCATAAGTTTCTATTTGAGATTGAGTTACTTCTAAACTTCTCTCCTAGGCTTAATGATAAGGCGAAAAGTGTACCGCTTTTCGGGGGTCATTTAAGCCCTAAATCGTATTTATTTGATCATTTATCACCCTAAATCGTTCCTTTTGGCATTTTAGGTACTTTGGAGAGAAATTCTGGAAAATGAAGCATTTTGGACATTTTTGGAGCATTAAAGTGAAGAATTCGACAAAGTGCTAAAATCTGCTAGAATAGTACTACAGACGGCGTCAAGCTTGGATGTGACGCCGTCAAGCTTTGATAGGCCAGAATGGATTTTGGGAGATTAAAGGGGGACGGCGTCAAGAAGGCCATCAAGAAACCCTAATCACGGCGAGGTGACGGCGTCAAGGCTATAACGTGACGCCGTCAGATCTGATTTTCTATATATATTCTCATAATTTTTAGTCATTAGTGTGGAACTTTTTAGGGAGAAACCCTAGACGAATTTTAGCAGATTTTTCAAGGTTTTTTACCTTGAGATCTTCCATGTTACATTGAAGATAAGTAATCAATTAATCATTCAATATGTCTATGTGTTGTTTGATTCTATCTTGTTCTTCTCTTTTGTTTAACATGCTAGGCTAGGTTTTCTTTGTGTTTGCTTAGATCTAATGAAACCTAACAATTGATTATTGATTGAATGGTGTGTTATTGATTGTATTGGATGAATGTTTATCGAT